>JAZHYW010016597.1:0-16431 GCA_037355805.1 Ixodes ricinus
ATGGGTGTTATCTGGTTAGGGTAATTGCTTCGCACAAAACGAGCTGATCTTGGTTTTATCTATTGGAGAATGTCAAAGTCGAAGAGGTTGCAATGCATTCAATACATGAATTTTAATCTTGCTATTTTTAGGCGTTTCTAGGGGTGCGGCAGGTTGAACTGTTTTAGCATGTCACTGACTGAGTCAGTCGTTTTATATATTGACAGTATATAATTCGCTGATCGACTCTGAATTTTTGCAACCCAGTTGATTTAGTAGGTTCTTCGCAGGTCCTATACTACGCTTGCATATTCTGGTATGGGGCACCCTAAGGTTAGGTATCCAAATACTTCAGTGCCTGGTGAAGCGTCTTTTAGCTTACGTCGTAATGACCATAGTCTTCTTTCCGCTGAAATACATATTTTATCTCCGTATACATTCCTATTGAGATCTTCAGTTATTGTAACACCCAAGTACTTGAAATTATATTTACAAGCAATAAAGGTGTACCGTCACTTGCATATTCGAATAATAAGGCATTTTTGGTTTTACTTGCTGTCCTTTCATACACGGTTTTTGCGTTGTTTATTTTCAATTTCCACTTCGTGCACCAGTTTTTAATCATTTCTAGCGCCGAGTTCAGTTTGACTTGGTCAGCATGATTTGATATATTTGAATAGATTAAGCAATCGTCAGAAAATAGGCGAACCCTGAAGTCAGGGCTGAGTTTCCCTACAATGCCACTCATGTAACTTAAGAATAAAACAGGACACAGAACTGACCCCTTATGGATGCCCGATATTACATTTAGAATACCTGATTTTGCGTCATTAACTTTAACAAACTGTATTCTATTTTTAAGATATGATTGAATCTATTTGACAATGTTCAGGTTTACATCGGGTGTAAGTAGTTTCCTAAGAAGCTCTGCATGTAAGACGCGTTCAAATTCCTTTGATAGGTCTAGGCATTTGCGTCCTCCTTTCTGCTTATTTTAAAATTTTCGCAAATTCATGGATTTATTGGGCAAGCTGAGTTATTGTATACAATTTTTGTATAAAGCCACGTTGATTTGGACTAAGGATCTTAGAGCCTTCGAAGTATGTGAACAAGCTGTTTGATAATATGTGCCTATTGTTTTACAGCATGAGCAGGTATTGAAATGAGCCTAAACTTTTCAACATTATGTTTGTTCTCCAATTTTTGAACAGGCACCACTCGCGACGTTAGCCAATTGGAAGGTGAACTGTGCTGCAGGAGTGACGCTTTCAAAATAATCAGCGAATATTTTGATACCCGCTCCGCATAGCGCTTCAAGAATTCGTTCGAGATACCGTTGGGACCGGCGGACATTTTGGTATCCATATTAATTGGGAGTGAAAAAAAAAGCTCTGTTCTAATAAAACATTATCTCACATGGCTGAAGGCTCTCAGGTTGGGAAATGGCTGAAGCACTCTTCACACTGGAGTCAGAAAATGAAGCCTTCGGGAGAAAAAACACAGAGTGGAAGTAATCATTATACTGCTGATCGACCTCTGCGTGGTTGTTAATAACTTTTTCATCCACGACGACATACTGATCATTCTTATGCGAGGAACCAAGATGACGCACAAGCCTCTGGAAATATTGTCACGAATGACAAGTGATGAGGTGGCGAATGGTTGAGTTAACTGAACGTTTAATGGGGCGAACTTGTGCACAAAAATAAAAGGGAAAAGAAAGATAACAAGAGAGCGTCGCGGGCGTCGAAGGCGGCGAAGCAGCAAGATCAAACGCTGGGGCGAAAACTGACTCTGGCTCGCCACGCGAAACCCCTTATGTACACGCGTGGGCTTCTGGAATAATCGGCGTAGAAGGTTCGACGCGTACTACATTCTGACCTCGAACAAGCAACAGGATTCTCGAATTTTCCGGAACACTAAATTGCAGGAATAAACAAAATACACATCGCTCCCAGGAATCGAACCCTCGCTTTTCGAGTGGGAGGCAGGTACGATGACCACTAGGCCACGCGCGCGCTGCGTACCTGGCCAGCTGCGCGCGCGGCATTACTCCCCCTTTAAAAAGTGCATCGCCCCGATGCAACACAAAACGAAAGAAAATAAAAAGAACGATAAACTAAAGAGTTCTTTGGAGCACATAAGGTCCACAGTCCTATCGAGCGTAGTACGGCTTCAGGCGCACGACGTGGACGACCTCAGGTCGTGGTGGGCGGCGTGGCGATGTTCGTGTTCCGTCGGGCATCCCCTCGTAGTTCAGCTCGCCGAGGCGTCGAAGTACCTTGTATGGTCCAAAGTACCGTTTCAGCAGTTTCTCACTGAGGCCGCGGCGACGGATGGGCGTCCACACCCACATCTTGTCTCCGGGCTGGAAGTGTACGTCCCTGCGACGAAGGTTATAGCGGCCCGCTTCGACGCGTTGCTGGTTTTGAACCATGAGTCGGGCGAGCTGGCGGACTTCTTCGGCCGGTTGTGCAACCGCCTGAGCGTCGTCGCTCTCACTGTCAGGCGGCTCATGGGGCAGCATGGTGTCCAGCATGGTCGTTACCTTGCGACCATGTACCAGCTGTAATGCCGCGCGCGCAGCTGGCCAAGTAGGCACGCGCGCGTGGCTTTGTGGTTATCGTACCTGCCTCCCACTCAAAAAGCTAGGGTTCGATTCCTGGGAGCGATGTGTATTTTGTTTATTCCTGCAATTTAGTGTTCCGGAAAATTCGAGAATCCTGTTGCTTGTTCTGGGTGGGCGTGCGCCCGATCGTCCTGGCGTCGGGAAAACTGCGGCGCTGGAGGTTCACGTCGGGGTGGTGCCGTGACGTGGCGGTGAGCTTGCGGTGGTCGTCGGGTCATGGCGGCGTAGGTCAGCGTTGGTTCTTCGGGTGCGGCCACGGTGACTGGGGCATCTGGTAGGAACGCTCGCTGAACCTCGTCTCGGACGACCTCGGCAATAGAGATTGAGGCCGGGCGTTCAGCAGTCGGCAGAAGCTTCTAAGCTCCTCCCGGACGATGTCGCGGATGATGTCGCGAAGGCCGGGGTTGCTAGGGCTGATGTCGTGGCCCGATGAAGAAGCAGCAGCGACGCTCGAGTGCCAATGGTAGTGGCTGGCTCTTGCGAGGAGGGCACGTTCCATGTTCGTGGCCTCCGTGACGAAGTCTTCGACGGTGGATGGGGGTTGCGAACTAGACCACCGAAGATGTCATCCCTGATACCTCGCATTAGGATCCGCAGCTTTTTTCGTCGGTGGCTTGAGGGTCGGCGCGAGTGACCAGGTGCACGACATCCTCGACGAAACTGGCGATGGTCTCGTTTGCGCCCTGGGTCCTCATTGCGAAGAAGGTCCTCGGCCCTCTCCCGTCGATACTGGGTGGTGAAATTTCGTATCAGCTCATTCTTGCAGGTGGTCCGCGAGATCAACGAAGTCTCGAGATTCTCGAACCAGTGCCTGGCCGTTCCTTTGAGCGCGAAGTAAAGATTCTGCAGGCGCTGGTCGTCCGTCCATCGGTTGTGTTGGGCCACCCGCTCGTACTGTTGTAGCCAGTCCTCGATGTCTTCATAAGGCTCACCATGGAAGGACGCGGGCGTGCGAGCAGCGACGGGTAGGACGACAACAGGTGGAGTGGTCATCGTCGCGGTCTTCTTTGGTTTCTGCGGCAGGGGTCCGAGTTCAGGGGGTAGGCCTTGGTTACGGCGACTTGCTCGGGCGTTGGAGTCTTCTGCGAAGGGTAGCCTCCCGGGGCTGAGCACGACACTTGGCCGGCGTGTTTTCGGAGGGGTACGCTTTACGGGCATAGACTGCAATACCCAGCACCTCCACCAAAATGTCAATAATGACAAGTGATGAGGCGGCGAATGGCTGAGTAAACTGAACGTTTAATGGGGCGAACTTGTACCAAAAATAAAAGGGAAAAGAAAGATGACAAGAGAGCGTCGCGGGCGTCGAAGGCAGCGAAGCAGCAAGATCGAACGCTGGGGCGAATACTGACTCTGGCTCGCCACGCAAAACCCCTTATGTACACGCGTGGGATTCTGGAATAATCGGCGTAGAAGGTTCGACGCGTAGAACATTCTGACCTCGAACAAGCAACAGGATTCTCGAATTTTCCGGAACACTAAATTGCAGGAATAAACAAAATACACGTCGGTCCCAGGAATCGAACCATAGCTTTTCGAGTGGGAGGCAGGTACAATAACCACTATAGGCCACGCGCGCGCTGCCTACTCGGCCAGCTGCGCGCGCGGCAATATTCTCTCAGAAATTGTGTTAGCGTCTTGAAGTAATACGTCTGCCTAGCTGTGTTCAATTTATCTTAAAGCATCAATGAAAGACAATAATTTTTGATATTACATTTTACATTATTTTTTATTCTCTGTTTTATTTCCCGTTTTAGTTGGATTATCTTCACTGTTAACCAAGAGATTTCTCTTCTCAACAGTTTTGACCCACTGTGGTACCAAGTTTTCAAGGCAAAAATTGTATGGAGCTTTAATTCTACTCCAAAGGGTGTGAACGTCAGTGTTTCCATCAAACAAGTACAAACGCATTTTTGAATTGTTCAGAACGCTTACATCATCTGCCTTATAAAAGCCGCTGACGACAATAGTTGGCTTCTTTTCACGCTTTGGTGGCAGGGTTAGTTTTATAGAAAGCGGGACCAGTGTGTAATCAGATATTCCATCATGTACAGAAACATCATACTCTAGGATTTGGTTAAATACCAAATCTAATAATGACTGCAGATAGTTCAACCCTAGTTCCTCCTATAACAATTTGTGCAATTTTGTTACTGAATGCCATATCTAGCAATACCTCGCAGAGCCTGACGTTTGATGTTACTATTTCTAGCTTTTACCATTGTATATTGTCGGCAGGTTAAAATGTCCTGCAACAATGACATGCGTGTTTGCGGGGATTGTATTACACAGGCAGTCTTGAATTGATTTTAAAAATGATATGCGGGTGTTAGGGTACCTACAAACCACTCCAATTACACAACATGCACCACATATTGTTATTCTACACCTACTATTATTATATTATTTTAACTCTTCTAATGTTTTTCTTAAAATAGAAATAACATTAACAATAATAATAGTAATAATAATAATAATAATAATAATAATAATAATAATAATAATAATAATAATAATACATACATAATAATACATAATACATTATACATTTATTTTCGAGGACTATACACATGATAAAGCAGTCAGGTTCGTCAAAGCCGACATGGGCTTGTGTGACTGAACCCTTTTAGGTAAAATTAATAACATAGTTAATCAAGAAAAAAAAAGTTAAGACATTAGAAGACCATCACTTCAGTAGTACTGATCAATATAAATTATTAGAAGAAACAAAAACGTTAATGTTAAGCATACAGAGACAGAAAAAAGAAAAAAGAAGTTAAACTTGGTTTGTCCGTCTGGTCACAGAACGTTAAAAGAAAATCGCCACAAAAAGTTGAGGCACAGGACTTCGAGATGAGGAGTCTAGCAGAGTGAGCAAAAAAGGGCACACTCACACGGCACGTCTGTTCACAGCACATTCACAGATCGACACAAATTATGAGGGGCAGAACTTCCAGGTGATGAGTCTAGCGGAGTCGCACAAACATACACCACAGAAATGTGAAAAAAAGAAGACAGTCATACTTTTTCTTTTTAGTATATGCATATGACGGAGGCGCTTTTTCAGTTTTTCTTTGACGTAAGGTTCCAGAGATCTGCTGGTAATTGATTAAAAAAAATAATATTAATAATAATATTAATAATAATGTTTATTTACGCGTGTAGTTCACTTGATAGTGAGGCGGGTCGGTCAAAGCCAGACAAAAGGCTTGTTGGACAAGACCCTACAGTTTGTGATAAAAAAGCGTTCCACACACATAAAGTTCCAAGCTCAACATACATCACAATATAAACGATGATGGTCACACAAACGCATGCACATACACAGAGCAGTCAAAAAGTTGCACTTCTACATCGGAGCACTTGCTTCAGTTTTTTTAGCGAGTCCACAGTGTAAACATCGTCCGGTAGCTGCTATTAAATATATAGGGAACATAGAAATTCCGAATACTTCTTCCGTATTTTTTCACAACAAAAGGCACTTCATAGCGCTCGGTGTGTATAATAGTAATAGTAATAATAATATTATTATTGTTTATTGCGTGTTCAAGTGGCCTTTTTGTTGAAAGGTGAGGGAAACACTCAGACAAAGACAATAAACGAGAGGGGGCAATCAAGGCATAAAACGGCATTCAAAGCGACACGAAGACAATTACACAAAATAAGTGAAGACAAACATTCATGCAGGTAAAAACGCATCCAATCAGCCCAGAAAAGTACATTCACCAATTAACTACCGAAACAACCGTAGCAAAAAAAAAAAACACTATCAACGGCGTTACATGAGCCTTAATGGCGCGCGAAGACCAGAAATGCTGTCGTTGATTATGTCTAGTTTTTCGGCAAAGTCCTTGCATTTCAGTTGCGTGCGGGTGAAAGTGTTCAACATGTTTGCCACGGTGGGATACAATGCGCTACTAGACACAGTGCTTCAGCGTGGCACACGCAATTAAATACATAATAAAATCCCAGGAGAATCAATATTGCGGCGTAAACATTTCGCGAAAAAAGAATTTCAGCAGAGATCCTGTGGTGATACAGCGATTAGAAGTTGTAGTGGCTGCAGGCACTAGAACAACTCTACGGCTCGTTTGTAATTTGAGAATGCAAGTTAAAGATGTAGGCCCATTTCTTTTGAACGCTGTTATGTAAAGTTTCGTTTGATCTTGCCAACCCGTTCGAGACTACAGATGCATATTACTAGTGGGATCGGCAAACAGTTTCAAAGAGTGTGGTAAATACGAAAGGCCTCGAGAATTGACTCGTTATAGAGCTGATCGCTAATAGAGTTTCCATGGCAGTAACTCGTTCATGGAAGGCCGCAGCTCCGGGCAGGTCGCCAGCTAGCGGTGGCACTCAAAGCCCCGCGGGCAAGAAGCCAGGAACACTAAAAAAAAAAAGGGTGTAGTTGGGTGTATCAGGCGCGGATCACCCTTTTCCTGAAATATGCACCCGCTGTTGCCCAGCCTGTGTACTTGTACACCGACAATGAGCATCCTCCTCTCCCTTAAAAACCTCCAGGTGTATCAGTTCACCGCCACGGTAGCTACGCGCCCCGATCAGCTTGTGCTTGGATTCCCCCTTGGGGGCATTTTTGGGTTGGGTAGTTTCTTAGAAAGTATGGAGTTGTTCTGTTCACTCGGTATTCACAGTAGAGTAGACGTATGCTTGTTTTAAGCCAATCGGATCTTCGGGTAGGATCACGTGACTACAGTATTCAAGCTAAAGATAAGGCAGAAAACGTCACCTGCCTGAAGGCCAAGGCTACGAATAGCATCCACTGCATTATTAACTTTGGGCCGAACTTTCAAGAGGATATAAGGGACAAATCCTCTCGTTGTGTTCATTGTTGGATAACCCTGAAGATAAGTCTTTGCGAGGGCTGCCTCTTTTGGCATTGGAGCAGCTGCTATTTTCCTACTCCTCTCTTTTTCTTTCTCTCCCTAAGCTGAAAGCGTGGTAGAAGGTGCGCAGTCGCTGGACCAATGAACCGGAGGCTCTTTTATCCCTTGACTCCACTGTCTGGGCGCGGGTAATGGCAGGAGCGTGATCATGTGGTAAAGGTTTCACGGATGACGTAGTAGCTCCTTCCGATCCCGGAATGTCTGCTCCCCGGTCTAGTTTCTTATGTGCTGTGCTGCGACCAGCGTGGCTGCCGTAGATTTTGTCCGCGACAACGTATTCGAGTGTGCCATGGCTCCCACGTGTTTGTAAAGTCCTACGCGTACAGTGGCAACAAGCGATTTCTTCAAAAAAGCCCAAGGAATCCATGTGATGCGTTTAGTGTTAGGTTTGGAAAATTACTGCGTCTGCCACATCGTGCTGAATCTTCACAGACCCCTTTCCTTTCGTTTTTCGTTTGTGTAGTTGTTCTGCAGTGTCAGTGTCGACATATATCTCGGATTACATATTTCAAGTCCGGTATTTTCATCGTAAGTGCGCTGCTACCTACTCCTTCGCAGCAATATACCGTTCCGTTTCGTATTACCTCTTAAATTAGGCACTGTCTATTTCTTATCAGCCGGGAGACATAGTTTAGAGCCATGCAGATATCAATTAACTTCTTTCCTGAAATATAGTGCGCCTTGTAGATAATTATACTTCACAGAGCTTGCTACAGTTTCACTGAGACCAATATTTCTGTTCTGCATGGAGAGAAAAAATAGGCGAGCAAAGGGCTAAGGGATAAAAATCAACGTTGAAAAACATTCTGGAATGTTGTTTCTAAGGTTGAAAATAACTTATTCTTTTGCAGGTGGAGACGGCATAGATTTTCCTTGTTCAAGAACATGGGTATACCTGGACCTGAACCTAGTTTATTCACCGGAAACATATCTGACATCATTGAAAAGGTCAATGTCACAAGATTTTATTACTAGGGACCATGTAACAAAATATGGCCTTGTGGAGCCTTGTTCGTTTTTCACCATTTAGCCTGTGTTTAACTACATTCGTTTCGATAGAATTTTGTTGTCCATCAATTATATTTGGTATTGCTCGAAAAGCTACTTTTAATACTTTGCATCTTCTACCCAGTTGCAGCGCACGTATTCACGCTAATTTATGGAGCCTAAGCATGGCTTAGATATAGGCATAATGTAGGTGGTTATAATACCGTCCTCTAACACCTTTATTGGTCGAGAATAAACTGAAAGTTTCACTGCTTGACTGGCTACAAATTAACAGACTATAGCTTCCACAAAAACCTCTGACAATGTTTTATGGGCTCAAATATCTGGGTAGACCTGTTGTCCCCATCCGGAATATCGGTTATGCCATGCATGTCACTGATTACTGTCAACCGGGAAGCTTGAGAAATAAGGTTTGGACTTTATATAAACACACCATGTGGTTGTAACCAGAAAAAATTACAAGTGGGAGTGAACAAAGTACCAGAATTGTTGCCTAAATGGTGATGGAGAAAAAGGAGGTTGGAAGCTCAATGTGCTGGCCCAAGCGGACTTGAATTCACTTTCAAAATAAAAGTGAAGGCGGAATTTTGCCACTGATGTTTCAAGTCTTTTTGGTGGATACCGACCACAAAAATAAACCAGTGGGACATTTCTATTTTGGCATGCCCTTTGGTGTATCATTACCGTAATCACAAAGTGCTTAGTCGTTAAAATTATGGCAAAAAACGCATGCGCTGAAAGTCTATACGAAACGTGCCGTACTTGTGTTCTCGATTGTATGAATGTGCTTTTGTCTTGCTAAATTTATTTTTTGTTCCAGGGATCAGCTCGCATTTTTGATGAATGGGTTAATAAGTACGGGGACGTAGTAGGGTAAGCTATAATCTTCAAAAATTATTTTTCAGTATTGATTGATTGAATGATTTAGAGCTGTATTAGTTAATCATTTTTGATACTACATATTAGGCTGAATTTTTCTTTCTTGCGGAAGTGCATTGTTGGCCTTTGCTTTATTGTTCTTGTTCTTGTTTTGTTGTTGTTCTTGTCCACTCCCCTCTGTAATGCCATCTGAGCCCTGGGTATTGAAATAAATAAATAAATAAATTCGACATAATTAAGTCAACGAAGGCCCGGATACTTAGAAAATATCTCTTCTTCTATGGCGCAAACCCAGTTGGCAAGATATCAATGTGACAGTTACTGTCAACTGATGGATATATAATTTAATAAAAAGTGCTATGAGCATGAAATGTATTTTTTTCTTCTCCCTAAAAACGGCTGCAGGTTTTACAATGGAGTCACGCCCATGCTTATTGTCAAGGATCTGGAATTGATCAAGAATATTCAGATCAAAGACTTCAGCAATTTTCATGGGAGGGGGGTGAGTTACACGAATGTCTTTAACCGTCCTTCGAACTATTCTTTGCTTACTTAGTACTTTGAATATTCTTAGTCTTAAATAGGCATAATATAAGACTCCTTCAGTACGGCTTCCTTTTCATAAAATAATCGCAATTTTCGAAACCAATTACGTAGAAGCGTTGAACGGCAGCACATGCAAAACACATCTTCACTTACTGGCAACCGCGCCAATCCGTCCATCACGTTTCGTTCAGAAACACACAAAAAAAGCGCCCTAACGGATTTAGTCTAACGGCTTCGATCTTCTTTCTCTTTGGTCCTGTCCCATAAAGACTTTTTAATCCACACCCGAAAAGGAACAACGTTCATTTTCTTACTACTTTTCAGCACCGTGACACACGCTGTATTGGTCGTTTCACAACCGTGCCAGTATAAAACCGAATATTACATACGCGCACACTGCCGTCTCTTCCCGGTAACAACCTTTGTACAACTTCCATCTTCCAGAACTTTTGTGACTGCTGGCGGTCGTGTAGTATCACTAGGTTTTCAACTTGGAGAGGTCGCTTTGATCGCTTCGTTGTGTAAAGCGATAGGTGTTTGGTTAGTTCTTTGGACCACCGTTGCCAAGACCTTTTTAGAAACACTCCTCTACATTTCCAAAGCTTCCGTTGGAACTCTTTATCGCCGTAATTCAGATCGGTGCAGGGCGGTTTTGGCAGCGATATAAGTCTTTTTCCGAAGTGATGTGCGACGGCCAAATTGGTTGAGGATCTTGTATTTCATTGTACGTGTGTAGGGCAGCGGTCAAGAGCCTATAAGGGCTTCCACTTCAATGTGGAGGGTCACAAACTCTTCTTCCGCCGGAATTTTCCGGCCGATGGTTCTCTTTAACGAAGTTTTAACTGCCCAAACTATAAGCTCATAAAACACCCCACCATGGAGCACGCTCTGGTATGAACTTTCATTGTAACCGACTCTTTGCGAAATGATTTTTTAGTTCTGCGTCGCGAAAATATTCCAAATGTCACTTAGTTCTCTTTTGATCTTCTTAAAAGTTATCGCATTGTCAAAATAGACAACTCTCGGTACGACTCGTTTCAAAACAAACCCTCAGAAAGCCGCAGAAAGGCCTTTGCCGTCATGTCACTCAGCAGTTCCAAGTTTACTGCTTGAGTCACAGCACACATGAACAACGTGATATACCTCTTCCGCGGTGTCTTGCAAGCTGTAACCTAGAGGGATCCTGCAAAGTTGAGACCAACGCCCTCAAAGGCGTCCGGAGCATTTACGCGATCTAAAAAAAGGGACGCAGGTAAACCAGACGTTGGTCTGGCGTTTAGTCGCTGTCATGAGACACATATTTCGGTTCATTTTTTCACTGTCTGTCGGACACATAAGATCCAGTAGCACTCTCTAATTTTGCACCAAAGTTTCTCTCAATCCTCATGAAGCAATCGACGGCGTGCTTGTCTTATCACGAGCTTTGAAAGGGGATCACTTTTCTGTAGCTCATCCGGGTGTCGATCTCCGTAAGGTTTATCTGAGAACTGCAGTCTTCCTTGTGCACGGAGTAGTCCATTGTCATCCAGAAAAGAAAAATATCTTTGATAGAGGAGTTTGAAGGAAGCTCTGTAACTCCTTGGAAACGCCTGATCTCTTGGCTGGAGGATGTGCACGGTGCATTTTTGTTTCTTAGGGAAAAACAGCATACTTTTAGAGTACTTCTGACAAACTTAGAGCGGGTGCATTCTTTGTATTAATTCTGTATTCATTTGGACCGACATGCAGTATACTCTGCGTCTACTTGTGGCCCACTCTAAGTATACTTTTAGGCCAGCCTTTGTCTGTGCTCCCAGTAGATTTCTAGTGATAGAGACAATCGTGCAAAAATTTATACTATTCAAAACTACAAATGAGCAGGTTAAGAAACCATATCATGTGAAAATATAAAGCTAGAGAATCATGTGTAACAAATTGACAGCTGTGAGCCACGTTTGTGTTCTCCTCACAATTTGTTTTACAGAAAATTCTTATTTCAATGTTCCACATGATACGTCTCTTGTTCCGAGTTTAGAATTCTGCACTCCCGAGAGCCTCGCTAATTCTGACAGATACCTTTACACACAAAGTAACACGGATACAAATGTCCTCGAATGCAGACACTGCGGAGGGATACCCGAGATACCTCTGTCGGCTTTTGATGTCCTGAGGGGGAGGGTACTCCGTTATGGAGCGTAACATATCCCCATTCGGGCGCAGAGTGCCCATATCTTCAACAAAGACAACAAGGTTGACTACAGGCGAGGCCGACTGAAGTTTATCTGGATTAATCGTAAGGCCAGCCTGACGCATTCGTTCCAGTATGATGCAAAGGTGGCCGAGATGCTCCTCGAATGTTCGAAAAAATATAACTACGTCATCCATGTACGACACCGCAAACTCGCACTTCGCGTCGCGAAGGACAACGTGCATTAGGTGTTGAAAGCTGCCGGGAGAGTTGAACACGCCATAGAGAAGGCGAGTTGATTGAAACAACCCCTTGTGGAAAATGAATGCACTCTTCTGTACATCAGCCGGATGAACGTCTATTCGAAGACATCCGCGGCGGCTGCAGTCGAGGGTTGTGAGAACAGTCGCGTTTCCAAGGTAGTACATTACTGAAGAAATACTGGGGAACGGGTAACGGTGTCTGACTGACACTTTCTTTAGGCGCCTGTAAACAACACAAAGCCTTGCAGTGCTGTGGAGCAAAGACCACTGTCGAAGCCCATGGGCTTTTGACTGACTTACTGTACCTGTGTTGGTCCTTTCCGTAAGCGCCGCACGATGGATTTCCCGCTTGTAAGCGGGTATGGCTCTTACATTGCACTTCCGGGGGTTGGGGGGGGGGGAGAAGCTGGATCGTCGGTTTCGAATCGGTACCGTAGGAGACCAGTTTTCCCAGGTCCTTCCGTGTACGTCGGCGAGGAGGATCCAGCAGGTGGCCCCAGTCGCAGCTGGAGCTGGTTCTTCTGGGAGCTGCTACCGGGACACTTTTCCAGCACCTTGTTGGCTCTGTCTGAAAAAAAAGCAACTGTCCCGCGAATTTAAAGCGAATTGCGTCCCCAGGAATTCAGTTTCTCATCTGGTAAATGGCGTTGCCAGAAAAGACTCTCGTTTCTCAACCGATAGTCAGTTCGGGCAAAGTATAATGTAATACCCTGCGCCATAACGAAATCTTGACCAGGATCATAAGTACAGGTGATCCCGGCAGATACACATGCCGTTGTCTTCGTTTCTCGCTGACGAAAAAGATACGCAATCTCATGACGCCAACAGCAGGTAGTACAGATACCGATGCTACATGCAAGTTTGCACCTGTTGTCCGGAACTTAATATCTGTCCTTTTACCAAACCAAATTTCCAATAATTGATATGTTTGCATCAGTATATTGGAGTGTGGCGATACGAGCACCGAGCACATTCACTGTTATTCTTGGCTCAATCGACTTAGTTGTGGGTTCAGGTCTACGTGCCACAGGAACGACTATTACCGGTTTTCCTGGCTCGGGTGTTGTTGCCGTCGGGGGCGGCTGGCAAGGACGAATGGATGATCGACCATCCATGGCAGCCATCTTTGGTGTTACGAAGTCCGGACAATCATTGAAGGGAACTGCGTTGGGATACCACGCAGAAATAGACGTGCCGAACGCATCATAACCAAGGCGGGCCTCAAAGGCCATCCCGCTATCCGCTTCAACGGCAGGCGCGGCGAGTACCTCTCACTACCCCAACCCCCTCCTCCACACTGGCGGGTGTGGCTGGCCTCGGCGGCTCACGTCAATCAGCTGGCTCTGGTCCGCTTAGCAGAGGAGCACCTCTAGGGTCTTTATCTGACCCTCCAATAAAAGTCATTTCTCTCTCTCTCATGAGCAAGGCCGTACCCTGCGGGTTTCCCAAGAAACCCTGCAAAAGGAGACGCTGACAGTATTTTTTAACAGAGGGCGGAGCACGGCCTCGTGGGTATCCGCTGAAGCTGGCCCATGGGGTATGTCATGACCGACTGTGACTTCAGGTCTACAGGGGGTGACCACGGAGGATCCTCCGGGCATCTTATAACCGCGTGAGGGAGGGACGCGGCCTCCGGCGGGAACCACTGAGGCAGAACCAAGGGTATGTCATGACCGACAGTGATTTCATCAGTCATACATGGGGTAACAGCCAAAGAGCCACCGGGATTCTCATAACCGTGAGAGGGGAGGGGGCGTACGGCCTCCATGGGTAACCGCTGGAGTTCACCCACCCTGTATGTCAAGACGGAAAGTGACTTCATCAGGAATACCGAGAGTAAGCAGAAGGGAATTGCCAGGCTTCTCCATAACCGGGACCTCCCGCCGTCGCCCTAAACGGCGGAAGGCGCCGAGCATCTTATGACCGAGACCGTACTGAGCGGGCCTCGCGAGATCCAACGCAAAAGTAGACGCGTCAGGCAGACGTGTACAAGTTACTGAAAAACAAGTAGTTACGTTACTGCGTATTGTTGTTACAAGTAACTTGAGTAGAGTAGAAATGACACTAAAGCTGAAAGTAGTTGTGTAAATGAACAACAACCTTAAATAGCGAGTAGCTACTTTTGAAGATGCTTTTTATGTATTTGTATTGTAAAGATTCTTCCTGTACAGCACAAAACACTAGAAATAACGGTCATTGCATAGCGTGAAATCGAAGAGCACACCAGCTTCAGGGCGGCGTTTAAAATTTGGTGCCTCCTTTGGGTGAGAATGTACCTGTGTTATGGGCGAGAGTTCTCAAAGCGAGAGGGGTAGGGCACACGCCCTTTGTCAAATTCGCAAAGTCTACAATAGCTTAGGTTCACAAAGAAATGCTGGCCTACGACGCGAATTCCCCAGTTCACGAACGCAACGCACTTCCCTGGACGCCCGTTTCCTCCGAGCAGCCAGTTTAGGCGACGTCCAGCTCCTCCCCAACGGTAACTCAGCACTGCTTGAAAAACACTTGCAGACATACCTTGGCATTTTGTGTCTGGTTCCAACTGTCGATGAAACTAGACATGAAACGTGGGTGGTGAAGGTCACAAAGCCGCTGAAAGGATTGATGTTGTCAATTTTTAGGAAAACCTTATTGTTTCTTGTTTGCAAATGTTTATTGGTGAGAAAACATAGCACTATATATTTCAAAATTAATTTATAATTTGAGAAGAAGTTACCCGAAAAAATGTATTTAAACCGAAATTCGAACTACCAAACTAAAACTGTAATTTAGAGGTTACTTAATTACTCAAAAAAGTAGTTCAACTACAGTTACGTGAGTAGAGTTGTTGAATTAAGTAAAAGTCTGGCGTCAGGGCTCTCATACTCGTGAGAATGGGGGCCGCAAAGGGCCACGGTAGTTTTGAAAGTGCCCTCCTCCGGGCGGCCCGAAGGCGTCTGCGAGAGATGGACCTTAGAGGACCGTGGTTTCCGCGTTGCCGGCAGATAGCAGAAATCCACCTCCACGGGCTATCGCAGTTTCCATGCGTCCAGGTTCGGAGCTGTTCGCAGCAGTCACGTAGCACCTGCCTTAGCTGGCCGCACCGGGAACAGCGGAGCCAGGTCTGGTACCCATCGTCTCTACAGGTCCTGTAAAAAGGGAATGTGATCTGTCCTCACTTCCCGCATCTCGCCCGTGTACTTGCTGCGGATTTTGAGAACGCTTCTCGCTAAAATATTTTGCATCTACGCGCTCGCGTCCGAAGCATTCTCGTGATTCATATGCTCGAGGATTAAGTGCTCGGGAGCGGCAAATCGGCCGATTTGTAAGAATCTTGGTGCATTTTGTACCCGTCTGGGTGTTCAGACCAAGCGAAGGTTGGTTCAAGGGCAGTGCTTCTTGGTGGAGGAGGCCGGTACCGAAGTTCCGCAAGGATGCTGGCTTTATTCGTCGATGCAGCCGTGCCATCACGTCCAGATTAATAAAACTGCGCCCCCAAGATCTCGGTGGTAGTGTGGGTAACTCTGATAAACAGCCCGTGCGACTTTCTCTGCAGCTATGGCCGCCGCGTCAGCATAGTCATACAGCCCTTGAAAGTCCCTTACAAACTCTATAAGCGACTCCTGGGGGTGTTGAGTGCGTGCACGGAGCTCGTCCTGCATTCGGACATTTCTAGTCCGGTGGCAGGAACTCCGTTCTGAATCGCGAAACAAAATCCGCCATACTCGAGAAGCTTATTTTGTCTCTTTCTGCAGAGCACAGCACTATCAGTCAATGCGACCAAAAATATACGAGTGAGCGCGGGTTTTATTTTCCATTTCGAACCCACCATGGTAGTCACGAAGTTACTAGACGAACATCGCCACTGACTTCCTCTCTGTGTACCCCGAAAAAACCGGAACGCTAAGCGAGAGCCGTAGGTAGCCCTTGGGGAAGGGGTTCCAGCGAGAGCGGGCTTAAGCCGCGTCATCTGCTCCCCTTTTAACTGAAGAAGCATGGCCATGGCCATTCTTAGTTCTGCTAGACCCCCCT
Organism: Ixodes ricinus; assembly: GCA_037355805.1. NCBI lineage: Eukaryota > Metazoa > Arthropoda > Arachnida > Ixodida > Ixodidae > Ixodes > Ixodes ricinus. The sequence continues at coordinate 16,387 of JAZHYW010016597.1, forward strand.
CCCCCCCCCCTTCATGATGCGCTGGCCGGGACTGGGACTGCAGGC
>JAZHYW010016598.1:0-38240 GCA_037355805.1 Ixodes ricinus
TGTTAAAAGAATTTTTTGAATGTTTCCGAAATTTTCGGGAAAAAACTTGTTTTTTTTTGGTTGTTTTTTTATCGCCTTCAAAATTTCTGAAAATTTTACATCTCTAGCTTAGAACAATAGTCAATGTATCCTGGTTTCAAGTTTCCTAAGGAGTTAGTTCACAAGCTTGGCGTCTTCTTATGTCTTACAGCCTTTCATCTTGTTAAACTCGAACGTTTCTCGCATTTTTTTGTCCATGTCCCTTTCCCCTGTTCAGTGATCCACTTCAACTTTGCGTGTCGACGCGCTGTGTGGCAGTCTCAGGTTGGACCTCAAAGACAGCGTGACGACTCGACTAAGCCGTCACTCTTCATCAATAGGAGAAGCGTTAGACCCAAGAGCCGAGACCCAAGAGACCATACTAAAACGCGCTTGTTAACAAAATGCTAAAGATTGATTGTTTATGATTCGCTTAACTATGTTTAAGAAACTTTAAAAAAAAAACTCGATATTCCAGGTGCACCGTCGCCTATGCTCCATCGAGTGCGTTCTTCGATGTGCTGCGTGAGCTTGACGAAGGAGCCTACGATGTTTCTTCACTGAGAAAAGGTACGGAAGCTTGATTCAATAAATCAGATGCGTCGCATTTTCTACATGGCCAATGCTTTAGCTCACCTCAACACTGAGTACCGTAAGAACCATCAAAACAAAATACATGCGTTTGGCAGTGGCTCGGCTGGGCAAATGCAACTAGAAGAAAAATGCACGCGCTTGACGTCATCGTGAGTGTATTCAGGACCCGTCCAAGCCGCAAAAATGCTGAATTCTGGAGAGAGTCCTCAGAAACCATTGTTAGTGCCAGGGTCGAGCTCGTCATGATACCCTGTTAGACGCGCCGGCTGCGAGGGTGACGCTAGCTAGGTGGCATTGCCCGGATCCACGAGTGATGACATCAGTGGGAAAAGGCACGGACCTTGTCTTCTACGTGGGATTGGTTTGATGCCCTTCGCCCTTTCAGTGCACTCCGGTTCAGCTTTGTCACCCAAAGTCAGGTTCTTGTCTTTGGTGCCTCATCGCGTGCAGTATTAAGATGTGCTGCATTTTTTAAATGATGTAAAATTTTATCGCGATGTTCATGCAACTACTGACTGCCAGATGATGCAAGACGATGTTCAGGCAGTTATAAATTGGTGCTTGAAAAATATTTTGGTGCTAAATTCGTATAGGACCAAGGTTGTGTTCTGCACCCGTCAGACGAGCTGCATTGAACACCCTGTATACCATGTTGGGTTCAGTTATCGGGAGGAAGACACGATTTGTGCCCTGGGAGTGCGCTTGATTCCCGCCTCTCGTTTACTCCGCACGTTTCGAAGATGGGAATGACTCTTATCAGGTGGTAGGAGATGTTTCCCGAACGACGCGACATTTTGTACCCCATGGCAGCATTGTTAATCTGTTTGGCGCCCTTGTTTAGTTCAAACGGGAGATTTAAGGAGCTCGTGCTGTAGAAAAGAAGGCGGCGGTCGCGCGCAGCTAAAATCCAGGACGGTCGATAAGGTCCTGACGTCACAGCCCTATGACCTAGCGCGGGAATTTCAAACAACCTACAATGCTCACTTGAAAAGTAACGCCACGCGTGGATTGAAAGTGATTAAAGAACGTGATATTTAAAGCGAATTAATGTTCACCGCCTGTCTCAAGTTATCTTTTTATAAAGTAATAAGCTGGCCTTACAGAAAATTTCAAAGAATTTCAGGCGGGATTCGAACCCACGACCATTTGGCTGCCAGCCAGACGCGCTACTGACCAGGCCACGCAAATTTTTTTTTTCTTTATTGCCTGTTTAGACAGATTTTCTTACAATAGGAACAAAAGAGAAAGGCTAAAACGTTTCAGCCGGACGAAGGCCGTGGCGGTTTGCTAAAATCTTTTAAGAATGGCCAACTCATCCAACAGTGGTAACCAATCTGGAGGTTCGGCGAGGGCGCGATAAACTTCTCTTACATAGACAATATTTTCAATAAAATTTTCGCGTACAGTGCGAACATTCACGTCTGCGTGTCGTAAACTCATTCTCGTCTTCCACATACTGTAGAGGCTCAATAGCATGATCATATCATACGGAATTTCATCTTCATTTTTAACAGCCAAATAACGAATACCGTGTGGGTTAACAGGTAAATCTTTTTTGAGGGTGCGCTGGAGGATGTCCCAATGGAACACAGCGTCCCAACATTCGATAAACACGTGTTCTACGGTTTCGGCTCTTTTACACAATAAACAATTTGTGGACCAAGGAACGAACAAACCTTTTTCCTCCAGCCAAGTTTTCACCGGAAGAACGCCACAATGTAATTGAAAGAAAAAAGTTTTAACACTTGGCCTGACCGGCATTTTTTTCACTCTTTTTAGTACGTCTAAACCACTGCCGCCAAAGTATAATGATCGATACAATGGTATAGGAAACAAAACATCGACTAAATCTTTATACAATTTTTTTCTTGAAACTGTAGCCAAATATTCCATAGAAAAACGGACTTTCAACATGCGGAAAGACAATAAAACTTCTCTCATGTACCCACTAACACCTGCGCCAAATACAACACCGGATGACACAATAAATTCAGGCAGAAACCTCTGCAGGCGAACTTGTATTACACTACGTAAAAAAGGGTCGCTTTGATCCCTAAGAAACATAAATCTTGAAACAATTTGCCTTATAAATAAATGAGATAGCCCTAGTCCACCACTTCGCACTGAACGAAAAAGATTTGTGCGGGCACAGCGCTCCCAATTCGAGTTCCATATGAAAACAGCAAAAACTCTGTGGAATTTCTGCACATTGGCCCGAGACATATAGAGCACCTGTAAGACATACCAAACCTTGGCTATCAAGAAAACATTACACACAGTGGATCGCGCGAAGATAGATAAATCCTTCCCCCTCCACCCTTCCGCCTTTGTTCTGACGTTCTCAGTCTCTTCATTCCAGTATGAAGTACTGTCACGATAATGCACTAACGGCACACCTAGATACTTGGTGGGTAAACTCTCCCACCTAACATTCATAAAAACATTTGGTTTACTATCCCAATCACCGTGCCAAAACCCTACCGTTTTGTCCCAATTAATGACACTCCCGGTTTTCGCACAAAAAGAAGAGGCAACATTGACAATTTCGCGAATACTTTCACGATCCACGCAAAAAACCGCCAGATCATCCGCATATGACAGGACTTTTACTTCACTGGCGTTTAGCTTAAAACCACGTATGTTATCGTTCCGAAGAAGTCTCAAACAAAACGGTTCTAAAAAATAGCAAAAAGCAAAGGCGAAAGTGGGCAACCTTGCCTAACTGAACAACGTATCTCGATGCTTTCTGTAACGCTCTTATTTACAACTAAACTTGTAATACAATTTTCATAAGCCATTTTCAAACCTTTTAAAAGAATGGACCCTACATTGGCGTGTTCCAATATACGAAAGAGTACTCGGTGCGAAACACGATCAAACGCTTTCTCAAGGTCGAGTTGCAACATTGCAACTCGGCCTTGAAAGGCGTCGCAGCATTCTAAAACGCTTCTAGCTGCATGTATATTCGTGCAAATCGTACGGCCTTTTATGCCGCACGTCTGATGCGGTCCTACGAGTACTTTAATAACCCGTTGTAATCTTTTGGCTAAAATCTTCATGTAAACTTTATAATCAACATTTGTTAAAGTAATCGGCCTGTAAGAACTCACAGACAAAAGTTTCACCGAATCATTGGACTTGGGGATAAGCACAGTGTGCGTCTTAAGAAAAGAAAGGGGCAACATCTGCTTCTCATAGGCCTCGGTCAGTACCTCATACAGCGCAGGCGCCACGTCATCCTTAAAAAATTTATAAAAATCGGCACCAAGGCCGTCCGGTCCTGGCGTCTTTCCACTCGTCAGCTCATCGATGGCCTCTTCGACTTCCCGCACGGTGATAGGCACCTCTAGGCTATCGCACACCTCCTGTTCTAGCTGGGGCATCAAAAATAAAAATTCCGCCTCGAACCCGTCATCTACTGGCGCGATACGCCCAAACAGATTTCGATAATGCTCCACAAAGGCCCTTTCAATAACCGCCTTGTCACGAGTCACCGTAGTTCCGTAACAGATTTCCCTGATATCATTACGTTGCGCATACCTTTTTCGTCGCTTAGCGCGCGCTTCGTCGGGGCTTCACCCATCCACAGCTTGTCGCTTCGCGCCCTTACTATCGCTCCTCTGTATTTCTCGACATCAATCAGTTCTAGTTTACTTTTACATTCCTTTATTTCGCGCATGAATTGACCGGGATTCACGCTTTCTAGGGTTAAAAAACCGTTTAACTGACGCCGTAAAACATCCTCTTCTTTCTTTTTCTGATAGTTAAGGGCGCTGCTTCTCTCGATTGCAGCCATCTTTACTTCTTCCTTAAAAAGGTCCCAACGCACCGCCCACAGTGTATGTCCGTTACTGTATAAATTTTCAAAAAGTTTGCTCACACTTGCTCTGAAAGGCTCATCCTTAAGAATACTACTGTTGAGCTTCCATAGTGCCCAGTCCCATTTTGGTGATTTGGCCTTATTGCCAAGAGTAACCATGACTAACGCATGATCACTGAATGACACGTGCTTAACAGAGTAATCGCTACAAAGAGGTAAAAGATCGAGCGAGACGTATACCCTATCCAGTCTCGCATGACTCCGGCCTTGAAAATGCGTAAACTGTACATTTCCCCGATTCATACAGGCCGCGACGTCCTCTAAGGAATGCCCCGAAACAAGGTCGTTCAAAGAAAAGGAACTTGAGTCTCGAACAGGAACATGACTCACTCGATCTTCTGGCCTACAAACGCAGTTAAAGTCACCAAGAAAAATAATGACTCGCTCGCAATCAAGATACGCACTCAGACTTTCAAAAAAAACTTTACGTTCACCTTCGCGATTCGGCGCGTAGACACAGAAAACGCGCCAATCAGCGTTAGAAAAAGAAAAATCACAGTAGACAAATCGACCGGAACCACAGGAATGCACGGCTGTTTCTACGACACCAATCGACCGCCGAATAAACAAACAACAGCCGGCGGAAAACCCCACAGCGTGCGACACGCAAACGTTAAAAAAATTCTGAAAAGTTCGCACCATACGGTCAGTTTACTAGGCCACGCAAATAACGCTTGCACGGCTTGGGAACGAGCGGGAGTTTACAGGTTTTTAGGTTTCGCTATCGTGTTCCACTCTTGAAGCGTCCTTCAAGTTTTTGCTCAGTCGAATGGAACACAATAGACCGATCTCACCAGGCAGTTTGATCTACACCACCGCTTCCGCGGTGCATGGAGGGAACTTTAGTTTTCTCGCACGTGCGACAACCTCGTTTGTTGCCGTTTGCCTCTATGTGAACTGAAGTTATGGTGACGTTACGCATGCGCCAAACGTTTAGTGAGATCGGTCTGTTGGAATTATACAATCATGTGTTTCAAGAAAAGTACAGCGTCGTCTAGTACGCATTGTTTATGATGGGTGTGTTTGGAGACGCATCTGTTTTGATTACGAATACCTACTTCGTCTGCTTAACTTTGTACCCTTGGACGAAAAACTAGAATAACGCTAGACCTCGTATTTTTGTGTAAGATTGTGAAGGCTAGGCTTGCTTTTAAGTGTGATTTATTTTTGTGTCCCTCAGAAGGGTGGAGGATTTTTATCTTTTTTTTACCCGCAAGAAGGTGGTGTCCGGTATCCCTTAGCTCTTTTATAATAACGATAGCAGTAATTTAGACTTGCTTTCACCCCTAATTTTTTTTAAACGAGCCTTGTTGGCCAGATGTATACATTTACAATATAGTGCCAAGACAAAACAGGAAGACAGAGATGGGAAAGAACGCTACTCACGACTAGATATATACTGCATGTATTGTGAAAGAGGTAAACGAAGTAACAAATGCGATGAAACTCAGAAAAAAGAAGACACTGCAATCTATACTGATGATCGATTTAAATGACCCCTCCAAAAGAAAAAAACAAGATGATTGAAGAATATTTCCATCAACCAGCTAGATTTAAGAAAAAAATGTCCAGATATTGCTGTCTCTTTGTGAGACAGTGCGACAGAGGGCGCACTTATGCACTGTCCCGTGATCCATGATATTTTTAGCCTCATAGATCTTAGATCTGACATAAATTACGACATGCCCTGATGGTCATGATTGAAGAGCTAAGGCATGCTCTCGTAGTCGCACCTTGATGGCCGCTTGACAAACAGCCATGGTCTTTTGTTTTACCTAGTTTTGTTTTTCTCATTTTCTTTTCCAAAAGTGTTTTTTATGTGTTTGCTTTTAATTTGTGGTAATATCTGCCCACTATTAAAACCACGAGCAGTTTATGAGCACGCTAAACAGAATATATCAGGTTTTTTTTATTCTTACACATTTGTTTAAAAAAAACGTGAAAGCTACACTAATGCGGTTTGTGCAGGTGGGTTATACGGCCAGGCGGACATTATGTGGGTGGCTAATCTTTGCGATAAGTCGGCTAATTAATTAAAATTCGTTAATTAACTTTTTAATTACTGAAAATAGACATATGGTTTCAATTAGAAACTTGTAGAGCATCATCGAAAACCACTAAATCAACTATTTTTGGAAGGATATAACGCCGGGGCAGCATTTTACGGCGTTCTGTAAAAACGCTTCATTTGGACGCGTTTCTAGATTTCGGTTTCTTATCGGAGCGCATCACCGCGCCCGCGGTCCTGCTCCCCAGTGGCTGAGACGCGCAACACACGTGCGCCCTACTTCCCTCCATTCTACAAGGGAGGCGAGGGGTGGCTTCGCGCCGCGACCACCGGGGAGCAGGACCGCGGGCGCAAAGATGCGCTCCGATAAGAAACCGAAATCTAGAAACGCGTCCAAATGAAGCGTTTTTACAGAACGCCGTAAAATGCTGCCCCGGCGTTATATCCTTCTAAAAATAGTTGATTTAGTGGTTTTCGATGATGCTCAGCAAGTTTCTAATTGGAACTATATGTCTATTTTCACTAATTAAAAAGTTAATTAACGAATTTTAATTAATTAGCCGACTTATCGCAAAGATTAGCCACCCACATAATGTCCGCCTGGCCGTATAACCCACCTGCACAAACCGCATTAGTGTAGCTTTCACGTTTGTTTTTATGTTAAACAAATGTGTAAGAATAAAAAAACACCATGTATAAAAAACAACGTCGTTCGGCCACAAATACTACAAAAACAGCTAAGATCTGCTAACGCCGTGTTAATACGAAAGCATTTGTATACAAGCTCCGCGCCGCGCTGAGCCGGGCCGCGCGACCTCTGCGTAGGCTGCCGCCACGGCCGCTCCGCAGAGCCCGGCCACTCTCTCCCTCTCAGAGGAGGCCGGGTCCCTGCGCTATGGAGAGGCTTTCTCTGTGGGGTGGCGTTCCTTAGAACTGTGCCGTGGGGCAGCCAACGGGAGTTTTGCCATCAATTCGTTGCTATGTAATACAGGCTTCGATCCATGGGTCAGGAAAATTTGGGTGCTGTTTCACTCTAAAAAAAAAGGGTATCACGATACACCTTTTTGTCCCATATAATAGAACCCAAAACTTCAGATCGATGTACAGCACCATATAGTCGAACAGACTGCCTCATTTCACGAGGGACTTGATAACGGTGCGGTATAACTTGGTAAATAGCTAAATTACGCATCAAAGACCACAGAAAAAAAAACACAGGTTTTGCAGTTGGGCCAAGAAAACCCGATTTTTTTTTTTTGTAATCAGTAACACGTACATTAGTTATTTTAATAAGTTGTACCACACGGCTATCAAGTCCCTCGTAAAATTTGGGGCCGTCTATTCGACTATAGGGCGCTGTGCTTCGAATTGAAATTTGGGGGTGTATTATATTGGACAAAGGGTGTAATAATACACCCTTTTTTTCTGAGAGTGTTGGCGCGGCTTCAAGAGCTGATAATGCCGGTTTGCTGCGTGGGACAGTTAACGCTTTCGCATAAATAGGTCGTGTTCTACCAGGGAATACCAGGGACATCAGGTACGTTCTCCGAAGCTGAGTTTTGCGGAGCAACGGCAAATTCTTTGCACAAAAATATAAAATTTGGGAAAAAAAGAAAAAAGAGACAAACACGTGGACATTAAGATACGGTACGCCTGAGGACTATAAAGGATTTAGTGATGGCATCTCTCGCATACGACACAATGCGCGATGGTAGAAGAGGAGAACTGTTTGGTGAGGCACTGGCTAGGGGAGTAGATACGGGAAGCGCGCCACGACAGCGCACGACACGAGAGCGCTGACGGCAGAGTGCGCGACGGAAGAGCGCCGCGACACGAGAGCACATGACAGCAGAAGATCGCCACAACATGAGAGCGCGTATCATTAGAGCACGCGTCACGGGAGCACAGAACAACGCCCGGAGTCACTGAGGTGCTTTTCTCAGTAGCAGAACCTTCGAGTATTCAATTCCCTTCATCTTTTTGTTGATCTTCTCAACCCAGCACGCGCATGTTCATCGCTTCGAAGAAAAGGTTTTGGCCGGTTCCATTTTCAGTGTTCGTGCGATGGCCCGTGTTCGTCGCTTCGGAAAGCGACCAAACTCGACGCGCCATACGCGCGAACACTGAAAATCGAACCGGCCAAAAGACATTTCTTGGAAAGCGCCATAGGAACTGGGCTGTACTACATTGCAAGATCTGTTACGCGACAGCCAGCACTGCACAGTATGATAGTGGAATATTAAATTTCGTCATTATTCATAGGAACGACCGGTTTGATTTCTAGCGCGTTCCAGATTCGACATTTTGCCGACGTTTGGCGGAATTAAACATGATAATGATGTAACGCCTGGGTGCACGGTGGGCCCTTGAATTTTACTTCTCAATAAAAAAAACAAAATGTTTGACCCCCCCCCCCCCCCCAAAAAAAAAAAAAAAAAAAAAAGCTCAACGCCAAACTGATTTTGTTTTTTACTACATTGATACATGTGAACCGAATTTTCGTTTCTGGGATACAAAAATTCGAAACAGATTTCTCTCGAGAGCGAAAGTTTCAAAGCGTGTCATGCATTTTAAAATGAGCACCTCTATAAGCGGCAGCGATGACATATGCGCGGTAATGTATTAGGTTAAGGCATATAACATGAACAAACTAAATGATCTAAAATAGCGTAACTGCCGACCGCTGCGTTCAACACTCATGTACTACTTTGCCCAGCTTAATTTGTGTACATATCCAATAAAATGACATCAAGCATTCGAAATGCGACTCCATTTGGTGTCAATTACAGCTCCGCGAAAACATGTTTTTGGAAACCCCATTATCAATCACTCCCAAGGAGCGCACATGCGCTTTCGAGACGCACACTCTAATGACACGCGCTCTCATGTCGCGGCGCTCTCCGGTCGTGCGCTCTGGTGTCGCCGCGCTCTTGTGTCGCGCGCTCTCCCGTCGGCGCTCTAATGTGGCGCACTCTCGTGTTATACAGCCGTAGATACATACTATTGAAAGTCTGGAGAGCTTGCCTCGCGGTTAAATATAGCCATTTCCTCGATAATGTCACACGAATCAGCGTCCAGCGATGCACAAGAGAAACTTCACCTTCTTTACTAACAACTCCCATGCCTCAACCAGCATGCCCTCAAATGATCATCACCCGAAGGGAGGTAAAGCATCTTTCTGCTTACCAGATGCTTTAAGCAGAACGTGCTATCACAGCTTTGATGTACTAGATTCTATATACAAAGCGAAGACAGCGAAATTCGTTTTCTGCGCGGTTTTTTTTATTACGTGCCATTAAGTTATTGGCTTGGTCTTAGCACTTTAATGAAAGTACGAAGAATGTCTCAATGCTACTCTGCTATGGTACATATTTGAAAACTTTGATTTTGGTGGTGAATTCGCTGGAGGTGCCAAGTCTTTACTCGTTTTACAGCGATTGCTGTTATGGCCTCTTCCCACCACTGGAAATGACGGCCATCATAGATGTTTCAGTAGATGTTGTAGTTCGTGATTTAGGGCTTCCATCGTTGATGTCAAATCCTTGAAGAAAATCGCCCGCCACCCGCTCGAATCGTACCTGCGTCCGCTGCGTGAGAAGTGGAAGCGTTCTTACTCACCTACGTCATAGCGTTAACAACTCGCTTTAAACAAATCAAACTTAGGCATTTTGTAGTTCCCAATGCCCATTGCACGTGCTCTCTTCAAAAGGAAATGGCAGATAACAAAATGCCGGCGTAGCGCTTTAAATGCCACAACATAGCCTCCTATACTGACAAAGCCTGGCAGATCGGCACGACACGCGGCCGCCGAAAGTGAAAAGGTAGAGCGGCAGACAAAGCATGGGGGGGGGGGGGGGGTGGGGGGGGTAGAGGAGAGTCACGTAACGGGCGCCCACCTGCGGTGAGATGCCGAAACAAACTCCTCCCGTGCGATGGATTGTCCGCTCGTGCTCCCCGCGTTCCTCGCGTTACCGCCTCTTTTCTCGTCGGGTTTGAGAACCATGTTTCTGGTCCTCGCCGCTGCAAAGCCTGTGCGCTGAATACCAAGTTCCCCGAGAAATGCTCTCTGCTACCATATCCTCGCGCTCCAACTCTGCGACCGTGCACTCTATGGCTCCGTCGTCGAACTGCCAGCCTTTGTGAGAATGGAGGTGACTATGGCCAGGAGCTCCTGCCGGGAGACGCGTGTTTACGCGCACCGAAGCAAGAAAAAAAAATCATTCGGAACAAAATGTGACACAACATAAACGTTCGGAACAAAACTGATGTCGATTTTCCGCAGAACGCGTTTGTTCCCGTATTCCACGGTGCGTGAACTCCACTCCTATTCCTATCGACTTCGGCGAGACGTGTTGCAGCTATTTGCTGTGACCGTACTTTGGGTTAACGCAGGACTGCATGCTCCTTTTGTTTTCGTTTTTACCCTCACTTTCTCTTCATTTAATTTGCCTGTGCTTGACTGCAACACGCATCATGCCGCCAAGTTTGGCAGCGCCTCTGACGAGCAAAAGCGTTTCGGTTGTGCGTCACAGCTCTTTCATCTTGTTCGGGTATGCTAAGCTGCGAAGTCTTATTTCTCCATATAAATTAGTGGGAAAAAATTTATAAAAATCAAAACCGGAAAAGTTAAGAGGAAACCATCATTACCGGTTTGGAAAGCACAGTAAGGCTTAGCTGAATTTTTATAATTTAAACTTTCTCAGTTTTTTATTCAACACTCAGTAACCGCGCGTAGACAGGTCCTCACACACGCTTGTAACGATCGTGGGTCGTCCGTGCTCGAAAACTGCAGTGACGGTTTATGCTCGATGGAAGAGTTTCACGGTCGTGTCTTGTGGCTAGGTTTACACGTCTGCAAGGTTGTGTTTGCATGCAACCGAAACGACAATAACGACCAAAAGACCGTAACAACCATGACTCATGAAATGCTTCACGACCCAGACAGCACAGATTTCGCCAGTCATTGGCTAGTGCCTGGCAAAGGTCAATTGGCCAGTGGCCAGAAAATGGCCAGTCATTGGCCGATGACTGGCCTTTTCTGGTCATTGGCCAATGACCATTGGTCATCAGCCATCGGCCTAGCATTGGCTGTTGAATGACCACTCTTTGGCCATTGGCCACAAGACCATCGCCAGCCAATGGCCAAGGCTTGGTCAAAATCCGTGCCGTTTGGGGAAGAGTCCCCTTCAATCGCTTTCCATGATATATACGGCGAACTCTTGTACCGGTGACTTTGTCATTACGGTCGTTTCGGTTGCATGCTAACGTAAACAACGGAGATGTGTGAATCAGCCTTAACATACGCGCTCGCGCGCCCTAGTTGAAAAATGCAGGCCTATCACCTCTGTTCACTTGGCACCTTAATACCCTTTGTCGTATTCTACCTTATTCACAGGAATCATGGGCGGGTCCATATGTACTCCTGCCCTTGTGGAAAAGGCAAGGACAAAGCTGAACGTCCGAAGTTTATACGTACGTAATATATTCCAAAGCGGGTCATTCGTTACGACATACACTCCAGTTTGATTGGGTTCCTAATTAATGTATCCCAACGGTGTAACATTTCAGATAGTTTACGGTGGAGGCGAGACCAGTCCGGTCATCACGTGCACAAATCCGGATGAACCAACAGATCACTGGATTCGAACAGTTGGGAAACCGCTGGATCACGTCGAGGTCAGTATACACCGGTCGCTCCTCATTTCCAACAAGGGATAAAATGAATCGCCCTTGTCTCTCTACATTCATACAAATAATCTATCTGCCCTATTGAAAAGAACCATAAGAAAATTTATAATCGTCCATCAGGCTGATGGTCTGTTGTATTCGGGGACATTGATGGTCTGATTGGCCTGACGGCGTGATGGTTTGGTAGCTTGATTGTGCTATGGTTTGATGGCTTGATGCTGTGATGGTCTGTCGTATTTCGAGACGTCTGGTGGCCCAATGGTTTGATGAACTGTTGGCCGGTATGAATTTCCTAATCACACAAATGTAGCTGCGGAGACAGATGGTATTACAGTCAATGGGAAACTTTGTTATATGCCCATCATTATTTAAAAAAATGAACATCCGAAGCATTAGCGTACCTCCGAAATCTCCATAGAAACTTAAAAGCAAAGTTTGTATTTTGGTTATGGCATGTTATTATTTCTATTTAGAAATTATTGAAAGGTAAATTATTAAGCCGTAAAACTAAAATGGAAGAGAAAATGCCTTAATCCACTCACTCCTTTCGAGATTCCACGACGCGCAGCAACTTCATCGGTGTCCGTTGCGTGGCTAAATACACCCTGTCCCCATCGTCCATGCTGGGCATGACGGCATCGTGCAACAGCGTACAATACACTAAGCCTCCTCGGCTCGAGATGCGGTAAACCTCGTATTACCGCATTCGCGGCTTTGTAAACGTTTTTGTCGCAAACATTTAGTTGACTGTACGCGTACGCCTCGTAAATGAATTTTCTATCAAGCAAAGTACGTTTTTTTCGGTCTGTACCAGTTAGAGCGTAAACATGACCTACTTGACATACAAAGCGGATCAACAAATTAGATGTCGGGACCAAACAAGGCATCGGCGGAGATGCTCTACTGAAGGTAGCGTCCAACACCTCCTAGGAAGAGGGATCGGCGTCGGAAGAGGAATGGCGCTCGTGCAGCGGACCAAGCAGACCGCGCGCTCTTGGCCTAACGGTTATTGGGCTTGCCTCCCACGCAAAAAGCCGAAGTTTGAGTCCTGGCAGTGGGTGCACATTTTTGTTTACTCTGTAATGTGATGTTCTGGTGAATTGGACAGCAGTGTTGCTGATTCGAGGTTGGAAAGTTCTGTGCGCGAACCTTCTACGTCGATTGATCCAGAATCCCACGCCTGTACGAAAGAGGCTCCGCGTGGCAAGCCGCAGTCAGTCTCGCCCTAGCGTTCAATCCAGCTGTTTCCCCACCATCGACGCCAGCGACACTAACCTTTTATTTTCTATTTTGTTTTGGCACAAGTTCGCCCCATTTTACGTTGACTTCCTTCAGTTCTTCGGCGCCTCATGAATTGTAATTCGTTACAATATAACCTATGCAAAAGTTAATGTTTCGAAAGCAATCGTTATCAACATTCGTAATTTGAGACATTATTTAGTAGTATTTAAAGCGTACTTCAATCGAAATATAAATAGAAAGAATGGATACTTCAGGTATATCAATTATATGTCACTGAATACAAGTACCTCCCCTTTTCAGATGTATTTTTTTCAATTGGTCTGTAAATTCAGTGGTGAAACGGAGATTGCAATGGAGTATTGTACATTTATTTTTTTATTCACTGAAGCTGGTTGCCCCTTCATAAGCCGCGGAACATTGCTTGGATTTCTTTGTCTGCGTCCCCCCCCCTTCCCCCCCCAACTCTGATCGTTTAATTAGAATATTCGGTATTCAAAAATAACACCGTAAAAATCTTCACTCAATTTGCAAATCATTGATGTTATCTATATCAATGCCGAGCTTGTGGAGAGTACCGTTGGCTTGCTTTCAATCCATGAAGCTGCCATGAAAGTGTCTCATGAGGAGAAGCTGGCACTATTGTCGCTGCCATCTAAGAAAAATCAGGGCGTGGCCTATTATGCTTGCGCTTCTTGCTTTATGTTTTGTCATTTGACGTCGTTATTGGCTAATACCGTATCCGGTATTCACATGGAGCCAGCTTCTCTTGTGTAGAAGTTTATACCTATTTTACGGGTATACTTTTTTCGGTACCTTTTTGTCCGGAGCCATTCTGACCTACATTCATGAGCCATAACTTCAGTGGCACTATCAGAAAAAAAAAATTGTAGACGCCTCTATGCGAAGGTAACTTTTCGTCCTTGTGCTAAAGTTTTCTTCCGGGGCTTATAGCACATGTCCTTGACTTCTATTAATTTCGTTCTGTTCAATCAACACACACATGCACACAAAGAGAAATTCTAGTGTGTGTTTTTACCAAAACGCTTTGTTGTCACGAAGAGCAAAATTTGGCTTTTAAAGGTCTTGTTCTGACAGCTTACCTCTTGTCCCGCTGATGACATTTCCAGCCAGGCTAAGAGTGCGTTCGAACGAGGCATTGGATGGGACGACCATGTCGTGCTTCAAAATACACACGGTTTGTGGCTGAGTTTTTCGGGCATACATCGCGGATGTACCGTTTCTACTCTGAAATTTTGCCCTGTTTTAGTTCTGTTTTGCAGACACAGTGTTTGCTTCCTTCTTGCAGGTATATGTCGTCAAAAGTTGCAAGAAGTCCTAAGGTTTCTTGAACGCTTCGGATCTTACAGGACATGAAAATTTCGAGATAAGCATTGAAAGCATCATATCTTGCTCATCGTACACAAATCGTTCATATTAACGGCTACTGCCCTCCTGTAAAACCCATCTTATATGAAGTTCCACAAGAAAGTATTTTGAAACCATTCCTGTTTAACTGACATGTAAACTATATTGTTAACTTGAACAAAAAATATTAAAATATAATTTATGCTGATGATACAGATTTCTTCTTTTTTTTCAAGCGACTGCTGTCTCCACTTACAAATTAGTGCAAACAAAAGCCTCAAAGACATTGTTACTTGGAGTTGTTCTAATGCCTTGCAATCAATTATAACAAAGCAAAAGCAATTTTATTTTCCCCTAAAAAGAAGAGATCTAGTATTGCTAGTCCTATTGTTTTAAATTGAACGAAACTAGAAGTTCTTTATAGTTTTAAGGCGCTTAGTTTTATTCCCATAGATCGAATGATATAGGATCAACGTGTAAATTATATATTGGTAAAACTGCCAAGAGTTGTTGGCACAATGCACCGTCAGCGTCAAATCCTACGAAACAATTTTAAATCACAAATTTTTTAATTTATATTTCTTTTTCACGTGATTTATTGGCATCTGGTGTGTCGGAATACCACAAATACGAATTGAAATGAAATTATTGTCTTACTAAAAAACATTCTAGGAACCATATTTAATGTGTCATATGACAATCCTAGCGAACCTCTTCTTAGGGATTTGAGTATCGTGCCTGTGAATAATGGGTATAAATATCGACTGTGAGTGGACCTATAAATGAACCTGCGAAAAATGAAAGCCGTTTACAACTCCCTATTACGCCGGATTAGAGCGCAGCTCTTAAGGAGGAGGATGGAAGGCTACTGAGGGATAAGCGACTCCTGATGCCACGTGACCTCAGGGGGGGGGGGCGACGTGACTTCAGGGGAGGGGTCACGTGAGCAGGGGGGTGACGTGAGGGTAACTCATAACCCTCCTCACGCTCGTGAGTAACGCTCGTGACCCTGGTGAGGGTGACGAGGGTTACGAAGGTTACCTCACGAGGGTTACGAGGGTAACCCTCGTGATCCTCGTGAAGGTAACCCTCATAACCGTCATGAAAGTAACCCTCGTAACCCTCACGAGGGTAACCTTCGTGACGTCATTATGGGAAACTTCCCATAATGGAACGCGCGGTTACGCCGACGGCGACGCCGCTCAAGCCGGAAATGGGCTAAGAGCTGTGCTCTAAAAGTGATCATAGCTTTCTTGGACTTGCGTTTCTAACACCAAGGGGGATAACTTTTACCAACCGAACAACGGAGTACTAGCAAAGTTTGCCCCAACGCACTTCTTAAATTATTCAACTACTTTGAAACCCAAAATATCTATCTACCTACTTTATCAGTACAAGATCTCCGAGCATAAGTTTCTTTAAATATGACTCTATAGTAAATCTATAATGACAACCGTGGAAACGTTCTTGTAATAAACGTTTTACTATTTTTCGTCAGCACTGAACTATACTGGGCCTTTATATATTCTTGTTTTGTGCAGTCGTTTTTGTCTTTATACATATCTTTGAACTGTTTATTGGTTTCTTTTTTATTGCTTAGTTTTCATGCGTTTCATGTGTTTATTATTCTCTGCCAATGCTGCCAAAAAAGTAAGGAAGGGGGGAAAAAGGGGGTGGGGGCGAGAGCTTGTCAAGCTGCATCATGCTGAGTTTTTCTCGTTCTCCTTCTGTCATTCCCTGTTTTGACGGAAAGTAAACATTAATATACATTTTTGCACATACAGGGTGTTTCACGAAAAGTGGACAATTTCGAGATTGCAGAAAACTACGCGTCGCAACAAAAAAAGGCTGGTGTCGCTTTGGTCCTAGGCTAGGGGCCTATTTAGGAAAACTAGTAAAGTCTGAGAAGATTAGATTGTTAATTAGTTTTGCGTAATTAACTTTTTATTATAGGGATTAAGGGCGTGGTTATAATTAGAAAATTGTTCAGCATCATCGAAAATTACTGAATCAACAAATTGCAAAACGATAGAAGCACTCGCAGCAATTTACGGCTTTCTGAAAAACAGCACAAATTCGACGGATTTTGTAAGTTTCGTTTTACAATCGGAGCGCATCTCGACCCCGACGGCACCGCGCCCCGTGGAGAAATAGTGCAACCAACCTCTGCTACGCTGTCCTCGCGCAACGCAGCAGAGGTTGGTTGTACTCATTTCTCCACGGGGCGCGGTGCCGTCGGGCTAAGATGCGCTCCGATTGCAAAACGAAACCTAAAAAAACCCGTCGATTTTGTGCGGTTTCTCAGAAAGCCTTAAAATGCTACGGGTGCCTTCTATCGTTCTGCAATTTGTTTATTTAGTGGTTTTCAATGATGCTGAGCATTTTTCAAAGTAAAACCATGCCCATTAACACAGTATTAAAAAAGTTAATTACGCAAGAACAATTAACAAACCAATTATCCCGGACTTTATTAATTTCGTTAAATATGCCCCCGGCCCAGAACCAAAACGACTCTAGCATTTTTTTTTGTTGCGACACATATTTTGGTAATATCGAATTCATCCATCTTTTGTGAAACTCCTTGTATATATCCAGGAAGAAGAGGCGAGATATAGAGCTGGCTCAACGCGGCCACTGGGGCTCGTTTCCTCTAGTTTACCTTCTTTTCCCGCCACTGCACTAGTCTGTTTAAAAGCTGATGCCCTAAGCGGTCCCTAAATCCGTTATTTTTTGCCTTGTCTCCACACTTCTTGAATCCACACGATAGCTTCACTCAAACAAAACAAGGGTGCCGTTGGTTATAATCTGCTAGTCGAACCTTTCAATCCTGAATTGTATATACTGAAACGCCATTTAAACATGCTACAGGCCATCGATAAACTGAAAAAGCCAATATTTCCTGAATCACCATTTGCCACGTTCTATAAGCATCGGAATATTAAAAGGGTGTTATGTCACTCGTATATAAAAAAAATCCCAGTTCATGCGCCGGTTGTGGTCCTTGCCACCAATACTCCTTGCCAACTTTGCGCTTTCGTTTTGACCGGCTGATATAATTTCGTGCTACGGATCAAATTTCTAGTAAATATTAAACAGCACATCGACTGCAAAACACCTGACGTGATATATATTATTACCTGCACGGTGTGTAACAAGCATTACTTGGGAGAAACTAAAAAATGAATGAAAGAGCGATTTTATGGCCATAAGTATGACATTGTAAATAAGGAACAATCACCAATGGACAAACACTTTAACTCCTACGACCACGACATCCATACGCACCTAAAAATTATCATCGTTGTAAGCAGTTTCCAAAATGATATTCGGCGCAAAAATAAAGAGTCACGGCTAAAAATAAAGAGTCCTTTTATACATCTAAATTGAAAACCCTAATCCCGCTTGGTATGAACATTTAAAACGAAAACCTATATAGGCTGTGGTAGTTTTTAGTTTTCAGTTTCTTGTATACTAAAGGCAAACCTTCTCCCCGTCGCAGCGGAGAACGGGGAGAGAGAAAGCTCTTGAGAGGAGAGCTATAAACATTGAGATGTATGGACGTCGCCCGCTAAAAGCCTTATTTTCTTTTTGGCGGGGACGGGGGGAGAGGCGTAGCTGGGAGGCGTTTTAGTTTAAGTAGTAGCTCTAAGTATTCTGTTGAGCAGTGCAACCCACATGTGACATTTCTGGTGTCTGTTTACGCACACTTTGGGCTTGTTTGTGATCTTCGTTTTCTTTCAGCGTTATCATAGCTTGGGCTCACTCGACCTGACCCCTTGTGTGTATTTATTTTATTTTATTTTTTCTGGATCTGGAGCTTTAACTTTAACGTGACGGAGGTCGTTGCCTGTGGTATATTTTCTTGGTTTCACTAACATGTGCCGCGAACGTGCTGCCCTTTGGTAAAACTATTTTTTTGCATGTGTGTTTTGCTAGAATGTAGTGTTTTTATGCTCAAATGTTTTTTCTAGTACTCGTATGTATATAATTTTTCTCTTTTGCTTTTTCCAATGTTACGTCTCTCCTTTGGTCTCTCTTAAAAATGCTTTGCAACAGTTTTTTCAGCACATCAATTTGAAGAAGGTAAGTCTCTTCGCGAAACGTCATGTAATAAAGCCTCTACTGCTGTTTAAACATGTTTCTACGTATAAAAACAGATCATCAGAAACAACAACTAGGAAATGAGAAAATCATGACCATCGTCAAAGCGGCAGCTCCAGTTTTTTTACATCCTTTGGCAAGGTTGTGGCTTCGAAAGGGTAGGCCTTTGCGCCGTCTAGCTTCTTCACGAGGATTAGTCGCGCACCGCTTTGAAAAACATATTCTGTACACACTTTCGCGTTCTTGTCCGGTTCCGAGTAACGGCGAGGGAAAGGCTGCGCGATAGCAACAAGACACCAGCAACATTTTATTGAGTCTCTAAAAACATATTCCTATATAAAAAAATTGGATTTGAGTGTTCCCTTTTTTACACATATAAAGTGATCTTCTCACTATACTTTTTTCCAGCGCGAACACATTTTAGTGATGAGCACACCCGCCGTTACATTTATAAAGTTTTACGCTGAGAGTGACTCGGAAAAATGTATTTTAACCTGAGGCATGCTTCTAACCGAACTAAACAGGTAACTGAAAGTGAGCATGTCACTCAAGCCTAATTCCTGAATAACGCACAAAAGGCACTCAAAATTCATGAAATAAAAACAGTCATAAAGTAGATGGCGCCTTCCATTGCTGCAGGTGAAGGTTGTGGACGCTGAAGGGAACATTGTTCCTTTTAGCACGAGTGGAGAGCTGTGCACTCCGAGGCCCGCATGTCTTCAAGGGCTATCTCAACGATGACGCGAAGACAAAGGAAGCCATCCGAAACGGCTGGTACCACACGGGGTAAGGAATGGAGCAACGTTGGTTGCAGTTTCGACCGCTCTAAATGAACCTTACACATTACGATACAAGAAATACTGGTAGCTAGCATGGTGGA
The DNA here is from genome assembly GCA_037355805.1 of Ixodes ricinus. Taxonomy (NCBI): domain Eukaryota; kingdom Metazoa; phylum Arthropoda; class Arachnida; order Ixodida; family Ixodidae; genus Ixodes; species Ixodes ricinus. Next base: position 19,777 of record JAZHYW010016598.1, read on the forward strand.
TACTACCAAGACTGCCTCGCTAAAGTAGAAGTCGCGAACGGACCAACCAAGACATTATTTAATAGGACGACCTATATATATATATCTATATACATAGGGTGTTTCTCTCTAAGAGTGACACTAATTTAAAAAAAAAATAAAGCTCTGAAGGCTACACTTATTCAGTATCTGGAGGTGAGTTAAACGGCCAGTGCGACTCGGAAAAGGGAGAGTTATCGTATCACTGGGTCGGCTCGATTAAGTAAAATTTTGTTCATCAATATTTTACTTTGTAAAAATTGACGTATGGTTTGAGTTATGAGCTTCCTGAGAGTCATCCAAAATAAATAAATCCATACCTTCTAGAAATACTGCCGCGTGCGTCAAAAGCCAGGTTGGTAGCGCGCTTCTTTTTCCACATGAATAGCCAAGGTTTGATGCCACCAATGCGCGTCGTTTTGTATTTTTTTTACGTTGACGTGGGTTGTTCTAGAACAGAGTTCGGCAACCCACGGGCCGTGGGGCACATGTGGCCCGCAGGGCAGTTTCCACATACGGCCCCCGGCGCGACCCCCCAAAAAATCCCCCCCCCCCCCCCCCCCCCTCCACCCACCCCAGCAGCTTCCTCACAAGCCCAAGCGCCACACAGAAGTTAGAATTGCAGAAGAGGTTAGGCAGGAAACAAGGAGCAATTCCAAGTGCGTTGTCCGATATTCATTTGGGCAGAGTGACGTTTTCACTTCCGTTTGACTTCCTGCACCTACTGCGCTCCCCCCCCCCCCCTTGTCTCTCGCGACCTGGCGTCCGGGCCGCTCCGTGTCGGCTTCGTGACGACTCGGCGCGCCGCTACAAAAGGCTGTCGACCCCGGTTCTAGAATACTTGAGATTTGCGTAGGTTGTTCAAGCTTATCGTGAATTCCTTCGGAGATTTGGAGCGCTTTCCAAAATCCGCGAGGGGAGGCAAAATTCCGCTCCGTGTGGGACCCGCTCCGAATAGACGAGGGAAAGACACACGTGCATTTTTAGAGCGACCTTCCCCAAACCCCCTCCCCTTCCGCTTCCCCCTCGGCCGTTCAAAATGGCCGCTGCTTGAACTTGACAAGCCCACCAACGTCTCTGCTGCCCGATCTTTTCTGACGTGACCAGTGTTAAGTGTCACTGCTTAGCCGCAGAAATGCCACGCGACACAGGCCGGGCGAAATTATACATACCACGGCGCCCATGTCTCAAATAACGAGGAAGACGTCCGCATTCCGCACCGTCACATACCTTTCGGCCAGTCTCGGAAGCGGCGGCGCATGCACAAGCGATTGCTATCGGTGGAGTTCAGATTTCTGGTAAGACTTTAATAAACACAGAGGTAACAAACAATCACTTGCACGATCGTTGCTTAATCTGTTCTTCCTTTTTTGCACGTGAAAACGCTGGCGGAATGCAGTGTAAAAAAGTAAACAATCATTGGCTGCAGAACAAACAGGCCTAAATTTGCGTCCGCCTCCGGATTTTTGGTCGTTCTTCTCGTTCTTCCTCTCACGATCACAGATGTCAGCGCTTATGATTTGCCATGCTCCAGTCCCGGCTTTGTTTCCCTGATGTACGCGAGGTAGAAGCGTTCGAGCCGTCACAATCACGCGTAAACAACCGACGGATCCGAACAGATCCAACTCTCCGACGACCCGACAGTGGCCCGACCGGCCCGGCCACCTCGCCAACCTCACCGCGCATGCGCACTGCCGATTTAGAAGGAAATGACGTAATGCGCTTTGTCTATTTCCGGAAAAATCTGCGTGAGTTCCCCGCGGAGCGAGTTTGGCAGGGTTGAGGCGCTCCGTGGAGCGGGCACTGTCAGAGATCTACGGGCGAAAGATGACCAACTCTAGCCTGATCTGCGACGGAATATGCGCGCTCCAAATGGAGCGTCTTTGGAGCGCTCGAGATCTTCGAGCGGGCCTCACCATTAGGAAGTGCAATCCTCGAACGTTCTCGGTAAAAAAAATCTCTAGACAGCCTGGAAAGTTTTCAAAAAGAAGCCGCCTCCGGGCCTAGCGAAACTAGACCATAAATATGTCACACGTCAGAGCGAAATTTGAAGCGTTTCAATACTCCGTACGAATTACGGCTTTACATCATTAAAATACGCATTACCATCTATACTTAATAAACTCGAAGCCAATAATATCAGCATTTATGGGACATCAAATCGAATGTTGTCAAAAATCATAATACAGACAGCATATTTCTTACCTCCAGTGACTGGAGTTTTTGTATCTGTGGTGAAACTTGTTTCTACGTTAAAAATATTTATTTTGATGCATTCGCTGAGTACAACATTGTGAATACTCGTGATTCTGTTTTAGTGCCCATCTTGGTGTTTGTTTTCGTTGTGTTTACAGTGCTGCTTTCCCACCAAAGTGTGTTAGGGCGCCAGGACCTCGTCAAGCTGCAACCACAGCTTTTTTGTCCTGACGTCCTCTCTTTTTGTACCAAACAGAATGGGAAATAAAATGCATTATTATCAATGTTATCATTAGATTGGGAGAACAGTAACGGCTCAAGCAAACGAACAAAGTAGTTGATACAAGAATAGTTGGTTGATACATAAAAGAGTCCTGGCAGAACACATCAGCACACAAACTTATTTACATTTTGCGGTTATTGTAAACAGTAATTTCGAAGTTCATTCAAGCGAATCCAGTTGAATGTCGCGATAAATGAAGCTGTTAAGTAAAAGTAGTAAAGCATAGTTTACCATTTGCAAACCATAATAAGTTCTGCAAGGGACCATCCTCCAATATTCGGTGTGCCGTGTTTGATAGGTTAGAACGTTACTAGTAAACATCGCGAGAGTAGGCAGGAATTAAGAATTTAGTTTTTCTCTCTTTCAAGACCAGCGGTCAACCTGTAACTGTACAACTTATGTATGGTTATAATAGCGTATTTTCTAACAAACCAGCAGTATGAGAGTCGTGTCGGGCGTTGCAAAGAGCCCTAACCATTTTCTGTTGAAGCAGTAATATTTTTTCTAAGTTTCCAGCTGCGGTCGTGCCCCGGGTAAGGTGGCAATAGCTTCGGTAGGAGCATAAAAAGAGTTCTAGATAATCAGCTTGGCAGAAGTTGGCAAGATAGAAGTGGTTGCGGTTTGCTAACCCGACAACGCAAGATAATTTAGGGATTACAAACTGTACATGATCATACCAGGACATGTTCTCAGAAAATATAACTCCGAGTGTTTTAAAGCTATCAACGGTTTCAATGGGCATCGTGTTTAAGATAAGGCCAGTTGTGCACGATGCGGCCTGATTTTTCGAAAGAAAGATAATGGCTTAAGTTTTATTAGCATTTATGTATAATGCGTTTTACTTATCCCAAGACTCTAGTTTTGATGAGGTACTATTTGCGGACCTATCAGTAAATTTGGCTTTTCGGCAGAAAAGAAATTTCAGTATCGTCCACATAAATGCCAAGTTTAGCACTTTGATCTATATTCACTATGTCCTCTAAATATATATTAAATAGCAAGGGACCTAGTATGCTTTCTTGAGATACACCTTGCGCGGTAGGTCTAGTTGAAGTGGAATAGCCGTTTAGGTATAAGTACCGCTGTCGATGTTTGAGGTAAGTGTTCAGGAAGCATTAAGGCGCGGCGAAAAAACTATAATGTTCACGTTTCTGTAAGAGTATGTTATAATTTAAGCTATCAAAATCTTTGCTGAAGTCGGCGAAAGCACTAAGTACTATCTTTTCATTTTAGAATTGCTCCAGTATATATCCTTTTTGGGTTAGGACGGCCGGCTTCTGTTCAAAGATTGTTTCTGAAGTCAAATTGAGCTGGAGTTAAGTAAACCGTTAGCAAATCATTTGCAATCCCGACAACAGCCCACGGGTTCGCCACGGAGGAGACAAATGTGAAACGTCCTCTGCTAGCACGCGCCAAATTCCAACAGCGACACCTTGGCGTACCTAATCTGGCAACATCCAGATCCGAATCCTGATACGAACCTCCCTGGCATTTGTGACATCATCCGTGAAGTCCTTCAGGAAGAGCGAGAGAAGCTGCCTCCCTCTGCCGCACAACCGGCCTCGCTCTCCATCGCAGAAGAGGTGAGAGAGGAAATTCAGAGTGTTATCCAACCAGAGGCCCCCGTAATCGTGGAACCACCGGAAGAGCTGACGGTGACACGTGCCTTAGTAGCCAGACGGTTGCCACGTGCCGCCGTTGCATACCAGGCGCCCCCTCGACGAAAAGCCCGATCACCACCATACTCCCGACACCGAGAAAAACGCTCCCCATACGTCCGCCTGGAGCTTCCGGCGCCCAGGAAGCCAGACGCGTGGCGAACGCCCGGTATGCTACCTCTGCTGTGAAGCCCACCACATTTAACGGCGGTGACCCTACTGCCGGCTGGGCCTGCGAGGGTTCGTGCCGGACGGCCAACGTCCGGCGCACCCACAAGAGATTGAAAAATACCTTCGTCGCCCGCCCTCTCCAAATCCACCCTCACACCAAGGATCTCGTTCGCCGTCACTACGTCAATCAGCATCGCATATACCTAGACACCGCCGTAAAAGCCTGTAGCCCTACGCTATTTGGCGGAAAAATCTAAGCGCGGCAATCCCTGGGGTGGAGTTGCCGAAAATGGACAAAGAAAAGAACCTCCATGAAAGTAGCAGAGGTCTCACTCTAACACCAGCAGGCTAGGAAATGACGAGTGTGCAACGGAGTCAAACAACCTTAGCGTTGCTATTAACGTCCACGAATCGTCGGCACTCGTGGACACTGAAGCCGAGTATTCCTTTTAAGATAGATGCTTTGTCGCCGTCTTGGCAAGGTGACGACGTCATGGGATGGACCTCAAGAACGAACGGCCGGAGGGCTCCTTATGACGTTAGTCGGAAGATGCTCTGCTCGCGTCGAGATCCACCGTGAGACGTGCCCAGTTAAGTTGCTCGTTCCGCAAAAAAATTATGAGGGACGTCATCCTCGGGATGGAACGTTCTTTGCCAGTATGGCGCCGTCATCGACCGTGGAGCGAAGCAGTTGACTCTACGAAATCATGTTCTTCCGCCGCCGGTGGAGCCGAACACGACGTCATTCGGGAACCGTATCATCACCGACCATGTGAACCTGCCGCCACGGTCGAGGGTTTTCGTGCCTGCCATAATCGACGCAGCCATGTGCTGTAAAGGTCTTCTAAAAGATAGCGTCCAACTGCTACTTGAAAAAAAAAAATGGCGTCGCGCGAGGCGGGACGGATCGTTTAAAACGGCGACTGTTCTCAATTAAAACGTACAACTGTTCTCGTGACGAACGTTCGAGAGGAGCCGCTGCAATTAACGAAGAGTACCATCGTGGGCCACGTCAAAGTGGTTCATGCAACAGCCGTGGTCACCGCAGTCTCTGAGAAACGTCGTTACAGCAGAAGAGAACGTCGCCGCACCGACTCGATATCCACCCCGTGCTTCCAGCTCCAAAGCGCCGGCAACTGGTTGATCTCCTTGCTAAATACAGTGATTGTTTTGCACGTCGTCGAAAGTTCGCTAAATACAAGTGATGAAACATCGAATCTTTACCGACGGCGACGTGCAACCAGCACACGAGTCACCGTACCGTGTCTCTCTGAAAAAAAGGGGAAGGCATCCAAGAACAGGTTCAGAAAATGCTCGACAATGACATTCCGCCGTTAAGCAGTTCATGGGTTTCACCACTCGAGCTTGTAAAGAAGAAGTAGGTGTAGAACACTGGGGTTGTTTATAAAATATCGTGGACTCAATGTTCGAACAAAGAAAGTTGTATACCCGCTTGCCCGCATCGACTATACTCTAGTCTGTTTCAACCACTCCCGATACTTTTCGTCGATGGTCTTGAAGAATCGCTACTGGTAGATTGAAGTTGACGAATGGTACCGGGACAAAATGCTTCGTCACGCCCGACAGACTGTACAAATTTGAAGCGATGCCCTGCGGGCTGGCAGTCTGTACAGTCTGTTGGGCATGACGCAGGCTTAAGTTGGCAGAGCTGTCTCCTCTACCTCGACGACGTTTTGGTGTTCGCCAGCAACTTCAAAAAATACTTACGACAATTTGTGCGGTATTTAAAGCCATTAGAACGCTGGACAAGTTCCAAGCAAACCCAATTTAGGTTCGCTTATAGAGATCTCAAGTTTCTAAGCCACGTCATGAGAGCAGCGATGGTGCTCGTCCTGACCCCGATAAGATGCAGGCCGTCGCCATATTTCTCCTTGCGGTAGCACAAGAAGGCCGTAAGAAGATTCCAACTGCAGGCTCTTCGTTCAAGGTATTGGAAACTTTCTGCGCCACTGACATACCTTACAGAGTACGCCGTAATCTTTTAGTGGACTGAAGAGCACCAGCTGGTGTTCGCCGAGCTAACCAAAGGCTTCAAAAACCTCCAGTTCATGGCTATTTCGACCAGCATGCACAAGCATACATTCCACACGGATGAGTAACACGGGGATTGACGCGGTGCTGGTTCGAACACGGGAGGGAACAAAACGGCTCATCGCCTGTGTTGGTCGTTCCTTCTCAACTCGGAATCCTGTTTTTTCTGGCTCCCCAGTTCCTTCTGTCTTTCCAACCAATGGCCACTCGGTTGCCCGGGTGTTCATAAACTTCAGATGAATACGTCTGGTAAAAACCTCTTGAGGTCCCGCCTAAAACGCATAGTATGGGTTTTGGATGAGCATGTGTTTAACTCATTGTGCATTTATTTTCGGTGATTTATATCGCCTTCCTGCTAAGAACGGTTCCTATGTATCTGAGCTTCACGATGTCGTCTACACTCTGACTGTCCGTTTCCCAAACATTGTCATTACACTTTTTGGCCAAATTCGATAAGCCTAATACTTTTTGGTCAAGCGACAGCCATCGCCATCGCCTCAGTACATTTTCCACGGAATCTAATAACTTCCTAAGCTTTTGGAGTCAGTTTATAGTAGGTTACAAGTCAAGAAGGTAGCGGCAAATGCCCCTCAAAGAGAATCATATATCCCTCCGCCACCTCCGCATCCAATAGCGTCCCATCGTTTCCGTGACGTAGCGGCCAACGCGCGAGGAGGGTCTTGCCTTTCTGTACATATTTGCTTTATCTTTCGACCTTGACTTAGCGTTGTGGAAGCCACGAGAGGGAGATTAGAAGTCGTTTTTGTTTCCGATGGAAACAAAAACGACTTTGGGAGATTAGCTTCCCCTTCCGATGGATACAAAGGCCACTTTCAGGGGCTCGGTTTCCTCTCCGATGAATACAAAGGTCGCTTTCTTAAAAAAAAAGGGGGGGGGGGTCGGGGTCGGAGACAAGTTGGCATCACTCTGTAGCCATTATCTATTCATTGAAGCGGAACAAGGGGTGTTTCCAGGGAACTATTCTTTCGACTGCGGATGGATTTCAAACAGTCGCATCACGATTATGGGAGGAGCTTCTCCTACCTTCTTGACTTGTAACCGACTATAGTATACCTCAAGTTCTAAGGCAACCTACTAAAATTACTAATTCTACGGCCACAGTGTTGGATCTGTGTTTACGACGTCACGTGAGCTCATATCGCCCATCACTCAGGTGCTTTGTCTCAGTGATCACTCTTTACTGCGCTTTTTAACATTCCCAAAAGTCGCTCTCCAGTACCTGTAAAACGCGTCGTTGACTATGCTCGAGCGGTTTTCATCGCCACAAAGAATGAAATCGAAATCTTTTTAAGTTATTACTCGCGGGACGTTTCAAGCACTCCGTTTCACTTCTAATAGGGTAAAATTTAAAAAAAATTAATTTGCTTCACTTTCAAGTAATCACATTCTGGTACGAACAACACGAAACTGAACTAAGTCCGCATTGTTCAATGCAAAGCTCAAAAACGTAAACAAGTGACTGTCTCGGGCTTCCAAGTTATCGATTATCTTAACGCCGAGCACCGCTCGGCAGCATATCATTCTGGCCGCTGCTTTGTATAATTCTTTTATTATTGAAACCAAACTCAGTTTTTTCAGCTGCATTTTACTCTCTCGGTTGCACCCTAATCGTCGGTAGTTTTGGAGTGAAAGATAATGGCGGCGAAATGTTAGAACCAAATGAATTATCAAGGTTACTAAACTATGTATTGACACAATCCTTCTAGAGTTTCAACAAATCTTCCTATCAAGGTCTGCACCATTTGTGTTTTAGTGCCGTGGATGCGATTGCCATAGAGTGTGCCGACATTATAAAAATTACTGATAACCTAAAACTATCGTGCTTCTGCGGTGTTGATAAAGTTATTTTTGAAGTTTTTAAAGAGCAGCAGCATATATTCCTCGAGAATACCATCAAAACTTTTCCAGCAGCCAATCGAGCTTGGCACTCTTCCAGAGGACTGGAAAGTGAGAAGGGTGATTCATTTGGTGATTGCCACTTTGACCTTTGTGAAAAGTGAGAAGGGTGATTCAAAATGGTGATTACCATTTTGACGTTTGTGTGTGATGCCCGTGATGAGCTGTGGGTGATGACCTGTGATCGTGATGACCGTTAGTATTGGGTGCGAGTGAGTTTTGGTTTCGTGTTTAACCATGATGGTGAGTGTATGTGATAACCTTGTCTTCAATAAATCCTGATTGTGTTTGAGAGTCTGTTTGGTTTTGAGTTCAATCGTGAGGGTGAGTGTGTTATGATATTGTTTTGTATAAATCTTGATAATAGAGTGGCGTGTGCTCTTGTTTTCTTGAATCGTTATTATGAGTGTGTATGATGATCCTGCATTGAATAAATCATGAATGTGAGTGCGAGTGAGGTCGGCTGATAAGGTATAATTATACTGTTCGCTACATTCCCCTCTTTATTTAGGTAAACTATTTCATATTTAAGGTCATGAACATCTTGACAAGATGCTGATATTTTTCTGCGAAGAAAAATGCAATGCGAGCTAAAATAGGGAATCCCTCAGTGCAACGTCTTTTATTTTCATTAAGCTTTCTTTGTCCCCGAACACAGTCGAGTGAAACCGCCTTACATTACTGAGTTTTAACACCTCACGCTTCAGTCAACTGGTGATCACTAATTTTTATTAAAAGAAGACTGAACTCCTAAAATACATTTTTACTTGCTTGTTGAGAAGAAAAGGAATAGTTTGTGTCATAAAATATAAACTAATGAAGTAAACAAAATGCTCGCCGCAACAATCACTTCGCGCTTATTATTAAGCGGTTCCAAAACAACTGTCTATTCCGCGGCCCACATCTTGATATATACAAGCATATTTGAAAATGTGCCGAAGTTAGAGTATGCCTGGTGATTTAAATATTGCGGTAAAAAATTGTTTTCGGGGGAAGGTTTTCTTTAGGTAAATATCTAAACCCTTTACGTAAAATGAAACTATTTTAGGGAGTTCAGTGTTGCTTACGATGTGTTTAAGAACGAATTTTAATCATGCATTCCTAGCAAATATAATATATTACTTATATTTTCTCGGACTGACGCAGTCCTACATGAGATTATGTTGTGACTTTATACGATTAAAAAAAAAAAACTAAATATAATTGTTGTGTTCAAAAAATGTCTCTCTTCTCATCCCGCATCCACAGGGACGAGGCTACGATGAGCGAGGACGGTCGGATCACATTTGTTGGACGCCTAAAAGAGATGATCAACTACAGGGGCTTTAAAGTGCCGCCACCGAAGGTCGAGAATGTTCTCAACACGCACACCGACGTAGAGGAGGCGCAGGTATGTTTTCAAAGTACCGCAGACGATGTCACATGCGCATGCGTAGATCCGCTATGTGCGCAACTGCTGTGGATTTGTTACGGTGGGGCCTCGCCTTGCGATATTGTCTCCATGAGATGCCGAAGCATTTTCGAGTTACATAAACAGAGTTACCGGGAATGACCTTGTGTTCCTGGTATTTTAATCTCATGGAATGTAATTTTAATGCATACACTAACAGGATCCCTCATACGGCGAATCCCGGTTCCTGGATTGTGGCTGTAGTGGCGATGACGGTCGAGAATCTTGAGAAGGGTGGACACTGTCGGTCACGTTCGGAACAATGTTCGGTCTTTGCTTTCTGTAGATCTTCCGATAGCCTATGCTCATATCGTTGGTGATATCGGGTGAAAATAGGTGGATGGACAGAATAGGTCGACGATCGAAGGGTGCCTTCGCTTCAACTCAATTATGTCAACTCATCCCGTCTGTCTTTCGCTGTCAGCAGATGCAGAAGTGAGAGTTCACCAACGTCATTGCATATGCAAGCAGATCATTCAGATTCTCGCACGAGCTGCGCGCTTTCGATCAGTTCGCCATTTACACACTAACAAGACAAACCCCCAAAAGAAACGTTGATTTGACCGTTAATTGTTCTTTAAGTTGCGGAATAATATTTAAACAACTCTTTTTTAAAATTTCCGTTGGCTTTTTTAATATCAAATCAATGGTCGAGTAAACTACTCCTAAGAAACATCTTCGTGACGCAAGGCGCCTGTTTCGTGCCGTAAGAATGCCTCCCGTTGTCAGATCGGGCTCAATCTCTAAATGAATGGTTTTTTCATCACTGGCACCAACGAGCAACGCAACATATGCATTCCCTGAGTGGACGTCTCCGCTGAAATTCAAGGTCTCTACAGTGAAATTCACTTCCCGCTCCACGAAGGCGTCCGCCTCGTTAACCCGGTTCAAAGGAGGTGGCGCTCATTCACCTCAAACCAGCAGCCGTGCATTCAGTCGCCGGCATAGTATGAACCCCTCCCAATTCCTTTCTTCGCTTATTATCTAGCCCACAGTATTCGTAGCAACTGCTGCTTGAGTTTCACTAACATGCGGCGAACTCCAGCATAGAGTACTGTCGGTAAGCGTGGTTTATCAACAGCCTTGCTTAAGTAGTGAGGTTTTTGACAGGGTAAGTGCGTTATTGTCCACACACGATTTTCCCCCAAAACTGTACTTCCACTTGCCACTAGCAGCGGTCTGCATTTGTTTAAGAGAAAAGGAGCACTTAGGAGTGTCGATTCTGTTGTATGAGTGCTTTGCGCTGCTCCTAAACTATGAATCTCGCTGTCGCGAAACTGCTCGTTGCACCTTTTTATCAAGAATCTTTCAGCCATGTTCTGATCCTTCCCCGGTTTCACGCTCTCCTTTCATTACTTATTCCTGTCTTATTGATGAATCGTATCAAACCGGCTGTTGTACACGTCGTTCGTGCGTTGTTATCTCGAACCTTCTTCGAATTGTGGCGTTACCAAACATGCTGAAGCTGAGTTGACAATGCTTGTCGTCTTTTCGTTTTCTGTTAATTTCTGAGTTAGGGCATGCGAGCCTGGAAAACAAGGAGTTTGGTGGCCAGTTGGGTGCGACGAAATCGACCAAGCCTGAGTCGAACTCAACCACGTCCGGCTCTTCTTTGAAGCGCGGTAACCAACTCGTACTGTGTAGTGCTCTTCAATAGAGTTTACCCGAGTCAATGGACTCATCGTCAGGTAAAGCCGTGACTTTTGCCATCAACGCGTGCGGTGGACTAGCGTGCTGACGTTTAGAGGTCCAACCATCCTGGCACTGTCCAGCCAATCTAGCGTATAGCTGTGGAAGTATCACTATCATCGGTTTTTGAAAATTTGCAAGTGACATACACCTGGCCAACAGTCACTTCCCGCCAGGGTCTCGACTGCCGTCTCAACAACCCTTGATACGGAGGTCACGCCGTGCCTTCCATGTTTCTGGCTCTCGCTGAATTTCTTCAGAGGGATAGGAGCCAGTCGCTGTACGGAAAATTTGGTTCACCCTCGGCACCCCGACGGAACACCACACGACAAAACAGCGCGCGACAAATTAAGAATGCTAAAAACAGCACGCGTGAAACTGCAGCACCGCCGCAAAATAGTTCACCGACGAAACAGCACGCGTCAAAACAGCACGCGACAAAAGAGCACGGCCTTCTAAACAAAGTAGCCGCAGAAGAGCACGTGGCAAAACAGCAGGCGCGTAAGTTGCTCCTCTGTGTTGTCGCTGTAGTGCATATTATGTTAAATATAAGTACGGTGCTTGCTTCTGGCGTGTTCAGCAGGATATATATGTATTGCCTTTACTTTTTTATCTATTGTTATATGGCTTTTCAATATTACATGCGGCGTTAGATTTTATTCCCCATTTAAAGCCTTTCAGCGCACGTTCGGTAATATCAAACCTTTCCAGCGAAGGCCAATGATAATAACATTTCCTGGCCATCTTTTCAAGGACTGATTCATCGTTAATCCGTGAACGTTTTTATATCCGCTACAAATGCGGCACGCTATTTTACCCAAAGAAAGTATGAAGTCCTCAATTGACGAGTTTGTGGAACTACTAAAGAAATTGTTTATTTGACATGCCACTCTTGTTCCACATAATCGATTATATGCGGTAAGAAAAAGCGACAACCCGAAAGAGTGTCAACGAGGACCTGTGCGTCATACTGGGGAGAGGACGTTCCTTAGTCTCAAAAAATGCTTTCTCGAGGATGGCTTTGAGCTCGATGGGCTGCATGCTGAAGTGCACTCGTGATGATTAGCACAGTTAACAGCATGAACCCTAAAATTCCGAAAAGAAAACTGAGATCAGAACGATCACTCAACTGCTTATCAAACACTTGTTAAGCCACAGACATGCTGCTTTTAAAATAGAGTTGATGTTTTTGTAAATACAATAGTAGAATCATGATGTTACAGCGAGTAGACACGTAAGCCTTCAACATGTATCTCACCTGAGAGGGTGTTTCAGTACTCTCACGCAATTACTCTGCTGGCAGAATTCCAAGAAGCGGAATATTTTATCTTTGTGGTTTGCATTAGAGAAGTTGCTACACATTATTACATGTCAGAAAGATGGCTGGTGTTGTACTATGTTGCCGGGAAGAACAGGACATAAGAAAATCTTTAATATTTAGAAAAATAACGTGTATTAATCTTTATTTACGCTTACGTCAGATACATTTTGGATATAATACAACTATGTCATTTTGGAAACCATTTTCGTAGCGGGAAGTATTCAAGGCATGTAAGAAATCATGAGCAATTCCGCTGTGTGATTGGATGACCCCCGAAGCTGTTTTGGGCACGACTCAGACGGGACACGATCGGTGCCCCTAGTGAAAAAGCTATTTGTATGAGAAATGTTTTGTGTCCAATAAACACATACGAATCATACATGGTATATAAGAACTTCTCAAGAACTACATACGAACAAATATACAGAACTATAGAAGAAATATGTTTAGACATATGAGAACCGTGTAAGAAATTTATAAGATACATCTCACAAGTTCCTCAAATGGTTCTGATGTGTTCTGATACACCTTATATAGTTTTATATAGTTATAATATTGTTCTTAACATGGTCATTATATGTTCTTGCATATCTGGTATGATTTATATGCATTTATTGGACACAGAAGTTTCTCATGCAAATGTGATTTTTTGCATGGGTGGTCATCGATTAAGTGCAAGTGGTCACCGACAACACTTGCAATGCTTGAGTCCGCAATTCAGTGGCGCGCGCATTGCCGATGTTGGTGAAGTCGTTGTCGAACCACAACCGATCGCTTTACACCATGCGTACTTCTGCCAAACTGCCTGTCCAGAAAGTTCCTTTTGAGATTTAGCCTATGCTCCATTAATGTTGTCCAATTTGCCAGCCCTTGGCACCTTCCGCCTTTGTGATGCGTTCTCCGCCCCGCAACGCGTTCGTCGGCTTGTTTGGTTTGCCGCATGCGCTTGGCGTTTTCTGCATGATTTTCATCGGCGGTGTGTTTGCCGCCCGCCGCCTCCACTGACACTCTCGTCGCCGTTCGCCAATTGGTTGCTCTTCGTAGGCGCGTTGCTCTTCGGGATTTCAGACTGTACGTGGGCTCCCTATCCCGACGATAGAAGTGATATTGAAAATGTAGAGCGGCGGCCTGTCTTTCCATTTCTTTTTATATTCATTCAGCGCGGACGAGATATCGCCGCCCCGAGGAGCCTGAGGAAATCCAGACACGGCGCGACGGGGCCGTCGCTCCGGAAGAGCGAAGGCGAACCAGGCAGAAGCGAGCGCCTTGGAACGACGACCAAGAGAGGGTGCTGCGAGTTTTGTTTACGCTACATTAGAAATCCTAGGAACCCTAGCCATAAACAGCTTCGGTGTACAAAAAATAAAAAACGCAAGTAAGCAACATATTCCTCGCCCGCCAGTCAACTGTTCACCTGCGCTCACTTCCCAGCATCGACCATGAGGAATAGTTGTGTTCGTTCTAGTCCCGAAAGCTGAAGAGCACGCACACCGACTTTGAACCTTTTTGCAGGTTGATGGGTTTGGAGGATACCTGGGTGCGAACACGAGGCGTCCTCTGGCTGCCTAGCACGTCAGCGTTATCCTGTTGGCTCATTGTGCTCCGATGACCTAGAAAGAGGCGCCCCCCAAACTTGCGTTTCCCTTCATTCTAGATTATCTTTCGCCCCACATCATTTTTCTGCTCGGCCAGCACGAAGAAGAGAATGGGTAACGGTCTCCATTTCCTCTCGATCTGATGTCTTCTGCAACAGGTGGATTCTATCGCGCTCCTCTTGTTCAAACATCCGCCTAGGCACGCCCTGAAAAGGTGAGATGAAGGGGGACGGGGCGCTCCGCATTCCGTTTTTTTTATGTTCGAAACATATCCTTCCCCGTGAAAGCAGGTCCTCAATCTCGATTCACGCGATCAGGGGATTGTTTGTGCATTTTCTCATCTTTCTCAAAAGCTCTTGTCATTTGCAGGATGGCTCACGTCGACGGTTCAGCGTTGACAACGTAAAATGTGAATAACCGCAACCGAGCCTTTTTGTCGCCAGAGCGCAAGAGACGTTACACAGAGAGCTTGCCGAGGTTGCCGGAGCAGCTAACAGAACAAGAACTCACGCACTGTCTGTCTGCGGCCGCGACGCTTCCAGAGCCAACGAGGGAACGGCCGCTGCTCACGGGAACAGATGGAAAGTCTCATGCTCGTCGCCGCAGCGGAATAAGCGAAAAGCTCGGCGAAGAGCTCAGGGACTGATTTCATACCAAGCCGGCAGCGGGGCGTGAGTGGCAACGCAACCACCTGCTTCAAGAGCACGCACGCAAGCTGACGGTTCAAACTCACGTGGAGCAACTGTGGGGCTGCAAAGCACTGCCTGGTCACTTCTGAAATCTCGCTTCAAAGTGTCGATGCGAGTGAAAACAAGCGGGAGCATGAAATTGCGGCGTGACTGGACCGGGGCTATCTCCATCTTCAGAAGACGGGAAGCCTGCTCCTGGAGCACGTTACTCAAACTTTAGCATCGGCAACATGGACAAAACCATGGTACGCATGGTTTGCCCAGCCAAGCGGACAAACAACGTTGCCGGCGAATCCAGCATTCGCATCGCCAACGCAGGCTCTCGTCGTGGACTGATGGTCGCACTCTATGCAACAGCTGCGGGCATAAAAAACTCCTGGCTCTGGTCGTACTGAAGAAACCAACGGGGAATTTCCCAAAGGCACTCCTGCTACTACAAATGCCAGTTATTTTCTGAGCTTCTGTGCACTGGCCGGGTTACTACTGTTCTGCACGGTCAAACAATCTTCACATAACAAGTTGTCAACTCGCAACCACTCCTTAACAACAACAAAAAATAATAGCTGGTAGTGCGGCGCCGCTCTATGCCCACTACCGAAAACGTCTTCCGTATGTCTTGGTGGCTTTCCAGTAGAGAACGTTTTTTGTTTTCCATCGTAATAAACTGTGATGCTTTAGTATTGGTGGCCGCCTGTGCTGTTGGTGCAGTCGACGTTGGTGGAGCTTACAATGAAACAGAACTACTCGGCTTCTCTCAGAAAAGCGCGCGAATGATCTGTTCAAAAGACGGGTGCAGGACTGCGCCGGTCTTGCTTGGAATCGGCACGGAGGGTGCGCTGTGTCAACTAGGGAACGACGACGAGGCGGCTGCTCATGATGAACCAGGCGCCCGCTCATAAGACTGACGCAGCGTGGGTTGCCCACTACGGAGTAGAAACAGATTGTTTTTTTTTAATTTCTAGCGGGTGCGGGTCCATCACTCCAGGCTGATAGAGCGTGGGATTCGATGAGATCCGTTCAAGGATGGTCACCGGAATCGTTGGATCACACTCTTGCGAAAAGGGGTTCTCACCGGGGTCTCACGTTGAGGCCAAGCATGGCCTTACAGGGGCCGTAGCGCCAAAGATGTTGTAAGCTTCGTGTCCAAGGCTTGGCGCGTCTGTCGGAGGACACCGTTTTGGCGACATTTAAGCAGATGCTTGGCGTCTCCAGACGCCTCAATGGCTTTGAGGACGGGGAAGAAAACCGCAACCTGGTCTACGTAAGCAGCAAACCGGTGATGGGACCCAAATTTCGGAAAAGGATATGTAAGCGAAGCGCTGCCAACTCGACTTTGATAACCACAACGGCATGTCTTTTCGCTGGATTCAACAAAGACGAGTAAGGAAATAATCACGAATGTGTCATATCCTCGAGCAGTATCATCTAGTTGCAGAAATAATTGCATTGAGATATTGGAATCTGAAGATCCCATAAGAGTCGCGAGACTCTAGTAAATGCAAGCAGAGTTTGGTATTTATCTTTGAGAGAATCCACATGACTTTTGTGGAGCGTTCAAATAATGTTAGACAGCCGGGAATTAAACCAGATAACTTTTGGGGTGTACTTGCCTCACCCCATTAAATTTGTAAAATCTGCAGTCTTTGTGTAGTATTGCGATACTTGCTAGCGACACTGTAACTCGATACTTTTTTCTGTAACTTTTACGGGCAACTCGATACAATTTTGGGAGCAACTGTAACGATAAGTACTTTTTTTTAAAGTGCAGTAAAAGGATCTGCAAAGATACACAGATACTTTCCGCAAGACAAAAATGACTTTATTTGGTGAAGACTACAGCGGGTTCGGACATGTGCGGTGGTTGGGCCCAACATTGGTCGCAGGCAAAATAGCTCAAAACTCGAAACTTTTTTTCGTCGGAACAAAGTGGCGGCACAGAGGACAGACGTTTTACTACTTCCGATTCTTCTTGTTTAATCGCAGCAATAAAGCGCATTTGGCATTTTCTTTTTTTCAACTTTACTTTGTACGTTGCTCTCTCGCCCCGTCTTCACCCTTCCTGGACTCATTGAAGAGCCCCCGTCTCTTTAGCCTGTTTTCAGTCAAGCTGACAAAGCCACCTCGCGGAAACACGCTACGCATTGGCAAGAAATGGTGAACTGTTCAATGCCGAGTAGAGAGCCCCTGTAGTCGGTGGCAGGAGCAGTCGCGGCGGTAGATTTCCTTTCGAAAGCTGAGCCGCCGCCGGTAGCTAAGCCTGACCAGGGATTCCCCAGGTGATATTTCTGCACTAGCAGACTTGTCCTTCCTTAGGTGTAAGCCCGTGAACCACGGTCAAGTCTTTGTTCTGCGGTGCATAAGAGAAATTAAAAAAAAAAGAACGCATTCCGAGCGCGTGTTTTTTTCCTACTACTTTCGTTATTTTGGATACTAACGGTATTTTCCACTTTATCCAGTTCCCAATGGTTAAGCCTTCTGCTCTCTGTTATTATTGTAATGACCTGTTTGTTCACCTCCCTCTCCTGTAAGCTTACAAAGGGGTCTTAGATATCCACAAGAAAAAAGAAAATAGTTTGACAAAAATAATCCATGGAGAAGGGGAACAAGAGGAGCAAAGGACAAACACAAATCTCCAAACACAGCTAGGTGACTGGTGCGCGACCGAAAAAAATAGCGGTGGCTTAGCTCGGCTATGCCAGGATATACCGTATACGTAGCGTGAGCTTATGCGCACGAAATGACAGGCGCTATCAAGCAGCTCCGGTGCAGCGTCAGACTTGGCTACTGCGCAACGGAGGCACACGGCTGGACACGCGGCGGTGCCAGTGCCTCTGCCGCGGCTATGACGTCACTCCTCTGGAATGCGAAGACCGGCGACGCGCGCGCGGTGGCGGTAGAGCCCGCGGCGGTGGCGGCTCCGGCACGCCAGCTGTGCGCCGTGTGACGTCACTGCTCCTCGCGCTTCCTCAAATTGGCGAGGCGCGCGCGTTGGCAGCGGTGCCCGCGGCGACGGCGGCTCCGCCCCCGCAAGCTGTGCGCCGTGTGCCGTCACTGCTCCTCGCGCTTCCGCAGATCGGCGAGGCGCGCGTGCTGGCAGCGGTGCCCGCGGCGGCGCCGGCTCCGCCCCGCCAGCTGTACGCCGTGTGACGTCACTGCTCCTCGCGCTTGCGCAGCATGGAGTACGGCTCATTATGAGAGCCACACGAAACTACTCAACCTCGGCCAGTGTAGCTAACGCTACAAAAGACATTTCTGCCTGACGGGATGGAAACTATTCCGAAATTCCGTCTGCTCACTCCACTCGCTATCGTCATCGGAGTGTTGACATCTTGTGAAAACCAGGGTGTCGAACCGGAACCGAACCGAACCGAAAACCGGAACCGAACCGTTATTTTTAGCCGAACCGGAACTGAACCGGACCGAAA
>JAZHYW010016600.1:0-170130 GCA_037355805.1 Ixodes ricinus
TTTCTTACAACTTGGTGTTCTAGAGCAGCTACACGTATTCCTTGCGCCTGCTGCGCTGCGCCATTGTGACGGAGTGTATTCCGATTCATTCGGTGCTGTGCGTGCAGGCACGTGTGTGTGTGTGTGTGTGTGTGTCCCTCCAGAGCCTTTGCGCCAGATTACGAAGAATCCTCGCCTCGCGGCCAGCCGGAGAAAGAAGAGGAGAAGTAAAAAGTGCGGTTAGCCATCGCAAGCCTCCGAACAAGAAAGTGTCCGTAGTTGTCTATGTCGCGCACCCAAGCTGAGTTTAGGTAAAACCACATGTGCCGGAACTAGGGCTGGATAGTGCCTCTCCTCGACATTGGGCCCCGGCTGCGGTGTGTGCAACTCCTAACCAGAGTGTTCACGCCATGAATTGATAAAGGAGGCTTCGTTATGCAATGCTGGGAAGGGGGGGTCGGGCCAAATAATCCACGATTGACACAAGAACTTTTTTAAGCGAGACCAGTCTATGTAACTGAAACTCAAGGGAGCGAAAAAGAATCTCACAAGCGTGTCTTTGGCCTGAGATTGCTCGTATTCTAGCCGAACAGCTCCTAACCGGTAATTTAGAAGTTGATCAGTTTGAGGTTTTTACACGTTCTGCAGCAGAAGGATTTATTGAAGTCATAAAATTACTACCTGTCACCTCCCCCAAAGGAGAGGCAGAAAAAAAAATTAATTTCATCAGGAGGTGCAGGAAAAAGTGGTAGAAACTGAGCAGAGTAGTACCCATTTCTCCAAGAATTAGTGCCAATAATTTTATCCTCTGCCCGGTTGCCGCACTACCTCATTCAGGACGAATATCGACGCTACAGTAGAGGACACAATATCTTCGATGCTAATTCGCGATTGATGGAATAATAATTGAAACCTCGAGCGTGTTGCTGAATAAATATGAATACTTGTAAGGATAAAACGTGCGACGTCAGGGGACGCAAACAGGAGTCCGTGAAGGAAGTCCTGTCTCCGTCCCCGTCCTCAATGTTTTATCCTTTCAGGTATTTTGATTGAGAAAAGTCCGACAGGATCCGTCCAACCGCTTTTACTTCCGCACGCATGCTCGAAAATTACTATTGCATATTACTATTTTATCTAACTAACGACTGGAAGTTAGGGCCCCCATGCGAACGATTCGTGGTTTTCGGTGAGTGTCTATACTGCTCACGCAGTAACAAATAACGCCCTGAACAGTGGAGACTGCGAGCCTCTTTAGTGCGGTTTGCAGTGTCACCCGTCACCAAAATAGCCATTAGAAGAAAAGCTTGCTTTTTGTATATGTAAATTTTTTAGGATGCCTTCTAACTGTTCCTAACGACGCTTCCGGGCCTTTCCCACTCTTCTGCGAGATAAAATTCTGGCAACGCCACCTACTGCCAAGTAACCATGAAGCACGTCTGAACCTTTTGTGAAGCTGGTGAATAATGCGAGGATCCAGATTTCGGCGAACGAACATGGTGAACTCGTTGTTGATGAAGAAGTCGTTGCCCATGTAGAACTCGCCGACGTAGCCTTCGGGATAGATGCGGGCAATGTTGGAATAGAGGAGGATGTCGTCGCAGAAGAAGACGGCCTTCTCCTCGAGCATCATGTCGAAGACGCGTCGGCTCAGCACATCGGGCACGGCCTGCTGACCGCCCTTGCGCACGATCTGCTGCCAGAGTCGCTGGTACGCCGGTCGGGAGGAGGTCTGCCAGGAAAAGAATTGGGGTTTCACGTCGAATTTATTTGTCATTGCAAAACGTCGACATGATGTCTCTGCTTCTGATATAGACCATTTTCATAATCGCCCTCCGCACTCTGCCATTTTTGTCTGCTGGGTATGGAGCGCGTTCTAAGCATGCGCAGTATAGCTCCCTTTAACGGAATATAGATCAGGCAGTTTGTGCTGTTTATTTTTTTTGTATATTACTACTTATTTACTTATTATAGGCCACGAAAAGACGATTGAAAACGATCCGTGATGCTCATTCCTCAATAAATAGAAAAATCATATTTCAAACGGTCTAGAAGCCGAGTTTGTGTTTTCTTGATAATCTTCGAAAGGTTGTAAACACGTAAATGGCACGTTTGGGCGGGTCTTCTTACAACAATTTCAATTCGCGATCGAATTCTTTCTAAAGAATGTTTTCCCAGAGGAGCTCAGTAAACGCCAAACTTCAATATTTTTGAGACAGATATTGCAGACGGTTTTGTGACAACGATTCTTATTCGCGATTGAATTCTTCGAAAGTAATGTTTACCCGGAGACTCACCATGAAAATCCGTTCGTAAGTGCTCCCTCGCATGACGAAAGGCGTGATCTCTGGTCTCTGGATGACGTCCTCGATGGTGTTCAGGCGGCCCGCTTCGTCCTTGACCATCATGCTGGCCTTCATGAAGCTGGTGAAGCCGGTCATGACCAGCGAGCACGGCCAGCCACCAGATGGAGCTGAGCCAGCGTCCGAACTGGTGCTCCGGTGGATCTGGAGTCGCTGGGTGGGGGTGGGGTTAACAGTGCGGAAATGGAAAATGTTATGAAATGAGTTGCTCCCGCTCATTCAGCTGAAATAAAAACGGTGCGGGCGGGCGTCACAGTTTAACCCTTTTTAAGATATAAATAGTAAGGTTTGTTCTATGCACCTTATTTCCTATATGTTATCTCGAATGCTTTTCTGGAGAGCATTCTAGAACACTGTCGCAATATAGACTGAAGTCACATTCTTATTTTTATATTTATTCAAGTTACCTCGCTGCGCCCGAAGGCAATTTTCTATAAAAAAATATTTTCTCACATGCTGTCATCTTTTTTTTTTTTGGTAGGTAAAGACAAAAATAAAATGCCTCCACTAAGATGGATAATAAAATTTCTATGGACACTGGTGTGAATCTCGTGGCCTGAACTTCTTTTCTGTTTTAATATGAAGCCTTGGAAGTAGCGCGACTATTTGATCTTGCATTTACAGGAACGTAGCAGTAAGTCTGCGATTAAACTCTTCTGTAAGGTGAGCAGGTCAGTGATACTTGTCAGAGTTGATCATTCCATGCCTACCTTCAAAAAGCATGTTTCCAAACAGTTCGAAAAAGTAGTCACAGAATTTTTCGAGTTTTCTCGGCTTTCCCAAGGAAGGCAGAAGCATCATGATTGCGAGAAAGACCAG
Organism: Ixodes ricinus; assembly: GCA_037355805.1. Lineage (NCBI taxonomy): Eukaryota > Metazoa > Arthropoda > Arachnida > Ixodida > Ixodidae > Ixodes > Ixodes ricinus. The sequence goes on from JAZHYW010016600.1 coordinate 3,159, forward strand.
CGATGTCAGCAATGCTGCCCAAACCTGTTAAAAAAAAACAATATATATATATATATATGAAACGTTGTAATAAACTTCGAATTAGTAACTCCGACAGTACGTACATCTTTGACTTATTAACACACACACATATATATATATATATATATATATATATATATATATATATATATATATATATATATATATATATATATATACACGGAAGAAAACGCACTTGAGACGGTTGTTGGAGTACTTGAAACAGATTATTTGTAAAGTTGGTCGACGTTTCGGCCTGAGTCATATATATATATATATATATATATATATATATATATATATATATATATATATATATGTTCGGATCATATAATAAACGCAAGAATCATCAAACGGTAGCACCCGCCAGAAAAAAAGGAAGAAAAAAGGTAGGACCTGATAGGATAGGATTGAATAGGATGATAAGATCATGGAGTGCAATAGTGATACAGAAATGTATTGTTATATGACACGTCTTTGAATGAGTCGCAAAATTGCAAACAGCAGTTTTTCTTTAGGGGCGAAGCTCCTTTGGGTCCAGTCCGGCGTCCGTTCGGCATCCGTGCTCACATCGATTGCCATCCCATCTGTATTCTTAAAAAAGGAAAAATGTTTGCGCAGTCGACAGGATTCGAACCTGTGCGGGGAGACCCCAATGGATTTCTAGTCCATCTCCTTAACCACTCGGCCACGACAGCGGGACGAGTAGGGGCTCTGAGATGTGGTAGTAACTCAAGAGCTGGGGATGTTATGGATGAAACGTTCCATGTAGCCGCTCAACGTCTATACAAGAGAGGGCGCTGCGATGAAATCCGTATATAACCGCGTTAAACTTTGCATGCATTGGCTCAACGTTTATAGACGAGAGGGCGCTGCGGTCAAATGCTCAAATGCGTATATAACCACGTTCCATACTACACATTCTCTTTCAGACATGGACCGTTGACTTAAGCAGTAGAGATGCGTTCCCACGGCTTCTAGCGGATCCAAGCTGATCCGCTAGAAGAACCACTGGCTCTGCATTTCACCGACCATAAAGCAGTAATAATGAAGTTGAAACGCAACCCGGAACTCAGCACTACATATGAGCAATAAAAACAAAATCAGCACCATCAGCACTACCTATGAACAAAATCAGTATCATCAGCACCACCAGAGCTTCGCCCCAATCAGCATCATTCACCACGTGGAGATGCGGTCATTTTTTTGTGATTTAGTCATTGCGCAAGAAGGTTCATTCACTGTCAAGTAAAACTTTAAATACACGTATTCCACGATATTTCAAATTCAAACGCATCAATATGCAGACGATAAACCCAGTATCTTCTAACATCGTAAGGGCGTGGCCAATTGGAAGTGCTGCATGGCATGAAGAGTAATTTTGTGATAAAATATGCGTAATCTGTTTTGAGCGTACTTAAGCTAAATCGTTCATGGAGTGCAGTATGAAATATTTTGTGTTCGGAAGCGAGTTCTTTGTGTTCTTTCTCAATTTTATTCACACATTTCAGCTCAGGCTGCGAATGAGCTCAGTAAGCACTAATCCGCTGAGAAGTTGAAAAAGGCTAGAGGTGTATCTTCAATTGCACTTTAGATTCGTATTTTTTCGTCCATCGGGCGCACGTGTTTACGAAGGAGGCAATTGGGAGTATACTCTGTCGTTCAGCACGAGCGAAATTATTGCGGTTTACTATAGAGCATCAGAGAACGAGAAATACAGGCAATGATTGGGGCGAAAACAGCAAGCTACGTTTGGGTCAGTGGTCAAGTCAATCGTTAATGTGATACGCACGAGTCCATCTTTTCTGTGTAGTCTGGTGTCAAAAGTGTCTATTGTACCACCTGATTTATTTGTCTAACTTTGAAGATCGCTATGATTTACTGACGCGCCACGAAAGAAGGTCCCGGATGTGACCTTCATATTGGCATCTGAGGTGTACACGTAATGTAATACTGTATTTTCAGGCTCTCCACGCTATTTTGGACGTGTATCAACGAGGACCGGAATGGCTGATGATCTTGAGAAATACCTGTCGATCCAGAGCAGCAACGTACTGGAAGACGTCGGTTTTGAATTGACGCCTCGTTCCGCCACAGGGTGTGAGCCGGATGAAGTAGTAGTGGGGCAAGGGCATGGCCACTTCGAAGCGACGAATGGTCGGCAGGATGGGACCAATGCCCACATCGCATTCCTGCACGTTTCGGGAGAAGTACACAGAGGTAACTATACCTAACTACTTAAAGTTACGAAACGCTTTATTTATTTATTTATTTATTTATTTTACTTAACAGCAATTGGTTAAGAGGTAGAACATTTCTGTTTGAACAAACCTACCAATGATGGGAACGTTTTTGATTTCAGACGTCACACATTCATGTAGTAGTTAAAAGGACATTTGGATCGGCTTTTTGCAGTATCCGATGCTGATAGCCCTCGTCCACACGCACAGAAAAAGATCCCCGCAGGGAGAATCTGTATAAGTAGGTGTTTGGTGAGTGGCGTCGGCACAAACCCCGCGTCATGTAGGTTTGCCGAACGACGCCTGGCTGTACATGGTATGCCCGTGTCCGTAGTAGGTTTGGACCCTTCGGGGCTTCCCAGGCGAGGCAACACAACACTTCGGCCCCCGCTTCTCGCAGATGGGTGTCCTGGTAAGGCCCGGCCAAGATTATTCAGTCAGTCGCCTCGTCTACCTTCTTTCATTTTTCACTTTTCCTTCTACATTTTTCTTTCTACTACTATGCTCTCTTTCGTCTTTCACCTTCTTAGACGGCGAGGGCCAACCTTCGGTGGAAACAGGTCTTGTCCCTGTAACCACACTTGGGTATCATTCCTAGGCTGCACTGGTATACGTCAGCTAATCTCTCTTTGTTATGGCACACTACCTACCCCCGTGTTGGGTGCCGTGGGACCCGTCGCACCGAGTCTTCCCATTCTTTATGGGTCCTAAACAAAAAACTTGTCATCGGGCACCGAAAAGTGCCCGATGAAAATTTTTGGATTTCTATCCAAAATATTATTTTGTTCAAGGAAGTAAACAATAACTTGTTAACTATCCTTTCAGATGCTTTTCCCAAGCATCTTGTCAGTGCCATCATACTGTAACTTGACGGAATGGAGTTTTTTTTTTCCAGGCTTCAGTAACGAAATCACTTCTGCCTGCTACTTTTCAGTAGGGAAAAATGCATATTTCCACAGGCCATTGTAATAACTGAGGAGAGCAGCGAGTCATTCCTCGGATAAATGCCGAATCATCTCGTAATGCATACAATCGGGGTCTGGGGAAGAGTGCTTACAGACATTAAGAGCCATTTGGAGCTCGACCACTGTAAATGGTGGATGGTGGGGTGCAGTGGCTCGTCCTGCCAAGCTGACTCTACCGCGCGCCACGGTTCCAATGTTCGATACGAGTGTGGTGGGACATGGAATACCAGATTGCTTGAACTTACTCTTACTTAGAGCGTACCGAGTTTTGAATAAAAGTAATTTCAGTGACATTGGTGCTAAAGTAAAATTTCGTTTTATGTAACCAAGCATGAAGTTAGCGTTAGCAGTGATATGACCGATGTGAACGCTCCATGACATGTTAGCAGTAATATGAACTCCAAGATATATATAGGAAGCTACGATTTCCTAGGGGAGGTCCCAAGGGTGTATGAAAGTGGTGATGAGTTGAGCCGAGAAACACGCATCGCTTTGCATTTGTTAATGTTCAGAGACATACACCACGTGTTGCACCAATTCAAAACAGTGTCTAAGTCACTCTAGAGAAGATGAACATCGGAGTTATTAGTGATTTCGTTATAGATAACACAGTCATCCGCAAACAGACTAACAAAGGAAGATAGATTCTGAGGTAAGTCGTTTATGTAAATTAGAAATAATAAAGGACCTAAGGCGGACCCTTGTGGGACGCCTGAAGTGACGGAACTGAGGTGAGAATTAGCTTGATTAGTAAAGACAGTTTAAGATCGATTTGTTAGGAAGTCTGTAATCCAGGATAAAACGGTGGGGTCAATGTTAAGTTTACTAAGTTTGAGGAGAAGAAGCTTGTGGGTAAACTTTGCAAATGCTGTGCTAAAATCAAAAACAACGCAGTTAACCTGGTATCCACGATCTAAAATAGAAAGTAGGTCATTCGTGAAAGACAGCAGTTGAGTTTCGCACGAAAGAAGTTGACAAGGGCCGTGCTGAGAAGGAGGGAAAAAGAATTATAATCTAGAAAGTTAACATGGTGCGAGTAAATGACATGCTCCCATAATTTTGAGGGGTGTACAAGTAAGGGAGGCAGGCTTGTAGTTATGAGGACTATGTTTGTCACCTGATTTGTGAAGTGGAACCACCTCTCCTATTTTTCAGTCATCGGGAAGGGTAGAGAAGTTAAGGGATTGTTCAAAGATTTTGCGCAGAAAAATATAGCTATATACTTTATCTTTTTGCAGAAACATAGATGTAATGTTGTCGACACCAGAAGATGATGATGATTTTAAGCTTTCTATTAGCTCAACTATGCCATCAAAGCTAAAAATTAAGGGGTCCATAGGCAGAAAGATTTAGGAAGAGTACATTTGATAGACAACAACCAACACCATAACAATGTATTAACAAAGGTATCATTTAGAACATTAGCACACTGACTAGTCGGTATGACACCACCATCTAAACCTGTAAGTGATATGACTGATTTTTTATATCCATTCACAACATTCCAGAATTGTTTATCATTCTTTAATTGTCACCTTAGGATCGATCGAAGAACCATCCACCGGCTGAGATGTTATCATTAATTGTACATCATTCCGGATTGCGTTTGTGTAAACTTTTTTCTTGGTCTTTCCTCTCCATCCTGTGTCTTAAACTGGTGAAAGCGCCAAGCGCTGCTTTTCTTAATGTAACGTTGGAAACGCTTTAAGTAGCTTTTTAGGCTCATGAGGCGTTTTTCGCAAGAACTCACCAGATTTTGTCATGTGTAGTGGCTCACTAACCAGGGCACCGAAGGCTTAAGAATTTCACCAGATTTCTAAAGCCTCCTAATGGATTTTAAGACCATGTAGCAGCACAGGCTGTGGATTAGTTGCAGTATGCTCGCAGCCCCCATCGCTGTACATCGAACGGTTAAACGAAGCACAGGGAGTTTCCATAGATCGTTTCGATGATTCCGATAACGATACCCGATACTCCGCCGACGCCTTTATGTATGCATCAGATCGTCATCGGGTATCGCTATGGGAGGTATCGAAACGATCTACTAAAACTCTCTTATAGCGGAAAGGGGGCATCCACAAGGCCAATAAATATGTAGGGCATTTCTGTTTTTGAAGTCGGACACGTACGTACGTTTCGTGCAATCATGCCCAGCTGCCCGCCCCAGGAGCCATTTGGAAAGGTCCCAGCGTAGACGTTGTCTGTAGGAACGTGAATCACGAAGCTGAAAACAATAGTTATATTCGTTTCAGGCCTGAACCTGGTAGGGGCAATCGGGAGACCCGAATGGATTGATTATCTGGGTGGGGTTTGAATACCGTAAAACGCTATGCTTGCGAGATATACATATGTTTGCTTGTGGCGGTTTTTATGTACTTCATTATCCGTGATTGCTTTTAAACAGGGTATTTGTTTTACTACTGGGAGGTTTTTATGACTTCCATGTTTAGTGATTCATCTGGCATTTATGAGTTATGTTAGACTATCTAGAGAGTCGCAAAATAATTTCTGCATCAAGTGAGTAGCCAGTCGAACTATTTACTCCTTTTTCAAAGCGGGAAATGAGCACTAAAGTGCGTTTTCTGCTTCGTCCCTTCAGTCGATTGTTTCAATTATGAACGAAACGATAAGTGTACATATTATAGCTCAACTGGACTTATTTCAAGGTTGTTTTGAAATTGCTCTTTTTTCATGTCTTTCCAGGGACTTCACTTCTCAATTAGTGCTATAAATTTCGCTAAGCATTTTTTCTTTTTTAATTTATAGCGGATTAAATATCTTCGAAATCTTTCATTTGTCCCTTTTCATGCTGCCATAATTTCCATAAATGTTTGGCCTCCCTTTCTACCGGCACTAATTAAAAAATCCCAATACCTTCAGAAAAAGCTAACGTTAGAACTTGTATTTCTATATTCCATAACGATATTCCATAATTTTCTAAAACCTTTATAAGCGACACTATTTTAATGATACTAGTCCTTAATTTAAATCAGTTATGACTCTTAGGGACTTATGAGGGATTTTTTTTTATTATACCGTACTCATGCTGGCGTTTGCAAAATGTTTGATGCAGAAGCCTTGTTCAATTTAACACTACCTATGGAAGCCGTATGGAACGAATTGAATTACATTGTCTTGACTGACCATATTGTATTCACCTCTCAGCGATTTCAAACTGCAGCGATTTCAATCTCTTTTCCAGGAGACCCGCGACTGATGCGAGTTCTAGTACGAGTTTGTATTTTAGCAACCCCGCACCTTTTAAGACGACTTTAAAGCGCTGAACTCTCTGGTAAACAGACATGTGCTCTGTCCTGCTTCATAAGAACCTAGTAGCTTCGTACACATCTGAATGTGTTTCGAGCACAGAAGTGTAACCTGCTCACCGTTCAATAAAAAAACGAAGAAAAAAAACGAGATAGATGCGAGTCAGTCGAGACAAAAGTAAACCGACAAGTACCGTATTTTGCTCAAATACTTTTAACTGTCTATACTTCGTTTCACCTTCCGTCCAGACGCAGCCGATGCTACGAGATTATATGACGAATCAGACAGCGTCAAAACGGCACCATCATGGTGTTCGTAATGTTTCTGTCTGTGTTTTTCCTCTCTGAACCAATCATAAACAGAACAAGCCTAGTGATTTGCACTTTTGACGCTGCTTGATTGGTCCCGTTCCCTTGTAGCATCCGCTGCGTCTGGACGGAAGGTGAAACGAAGTATAGAAACAATACTCGTGCATTGCTTTCCCTCAGGGATCTCGGACTGCAATTTGTGGCTTTCAATGACGGCACCCTAGATTAGAGCGGGGAAAGAACGTTCAGGCGCGGAAATTGTTTCTGCGCCGTGACGCTCCGAATGATGATGCACTTTCTATATATATATATATAGTATATGGCAGGTTAAGAATAGCAGTACAGGCCACTCCCACAAAGCTCTATGCTCGTCATGATTGGTGGGTTCCTCCTAAGTTATGACGAACCTTAGAGCGGGTAGCTTACCGCCAAATGGCCGTACATTTTCACTCAATAAAGACAGTCATACTCAGCTCGTCGCGAATTTCGTTCTGCCATTTCCTCTTCATTCCGTTCTTTCCTCGCGAGGCATCGTAATTTCGTTATTTCTACTGAATTTACGCACTTATACCTCTTCCGCGCATGCACATGCGCACAAAGAAGAAAAGACGCTAGTTCATTTAAAAGTAAGTGCGCGGTGGATGGGCCCATGCATACTTCGGCAAGGATGACTGCTTTGCCATACAACCCAACTCTCCTTTTTTTAGATATTGATCTACGTTGGCTTGCGTACGTTTGGTCTGAACTGGTCAAAATTAACTGCGCGAGCGGTGAAGTACACTCCGACCAGAACCTCACGCTAACCTCCTCTCTGCTGCGCGACGTCTTTTTAGTTATTTCCGTTTTGTATAGTCGTTTACGTCAGGGTTCGTTAGCAGGGACGGTTAGTGATTTTATGCTTGACCGATATGTCTGATATTCAAAGTGCTTAAAATATTTCAATAAAACGCACCCCAATTTTCAGCTCGGAAGATAGGTTTATGGGCAGCGAAAATCAACGTATCCCTTGTTTCGCTACTCTGTTTCATGTTGAGGATCGAATCGACAGATATTATGAAATTTAGTCTACTGTGGGAGGGTATCTGACATTTTAATCACGACTAATTTTTGTGACGTCTATTTACAGGCTTAGACGACAATTCACGACAAAAAAAATGTCCGTCGTTGTGCACAGCATATTTGTTTGTTCGCCGTAAGCGTGCCAAGACGTGTGCTAATCTACGAATGTGTAAGAAGCGATCAGTCTTACTTCATTTTCATGGAGGCCATTAGCATGTAGAAGACGTATCCCCCGAGACCCGTGGCGACATTTTCACCATTTGGGCCTTTCTGGTATCCGATGAGAGGTCGCATCTTTAAAGAGGCAAAACAACAGGATAATTAGCCGCACCCATCAGCGAAAACTATTGTCCCACATGCTCAATTTCTGGACTGTATGTTTTGCTAGATTTGTTTCTACGATTCGTAGTTAGAGCGCAGGGAGTTTACATTGACTGTTAGAAGGAATGCAAAACTACAAAAGGGAAAAATGCAACGGAAATTTTTATCCAATTTAGAAAAGACTGTGAAGAATGTGAGAATTGCGATGTGAAGTGAAACTATGCTAGCTTGACCATAATCGCATTTTTCGCAGTCTGTGTTTCTGACCACTCCGTGAGAGAAAAATAATATTCGCCTTTTTGTTTGTCTAAGTCATGAAAATATTGAAACGAATTAACATGGCTTATTCGAAAGAAAACGAGAGCCGCCAAAATACAATTCGTGGAACCGAGATTTTAGCCAAGGTTGCCAGGTTACCGGTCATACCTGGACTGAAATGAGGAGACCGGGGTACAGTTCCTTAGACTTAATTTATGCGCATATTGCGATTCTTTTGTCTCTAGAGACCCCGAAAAGACGACGGAAATGCCCTGTGATATACACAGGACTTGTCAAGAAAATAGCACTTAAAGTAACGGAAATGTTCCTTGGCATAACGTTGTGGACTGCGGCGGACGACATTTTCCCCGCTAAATATAGCGGGGAAAATGACGTCACATGGCTTCATGTCACGTGTCCTACACACAAATTCAGTTTCCCCGTTCAATTTTGCGGAAAAACTGACGTGACATGGTCACGTGACCTATGGGCAAGTTCACTTTCTTCGTTAGCTTTAGCGAAAAATTTACGTCACGTGACCTCAGCAGCAATTCAGTTTTCCCGCTAAATTTAGCGGGGAAAATGATGCCACATGACTTCGTGTGGCATGACATATACAAAAATTCAGTTTCCCTGCTAGATTTCGCGGGAAAATTGACATCACATGGCTTCCTGTAACTTGTCCTATACATAGGGCTCCGTGTTTTTGGATAAATCCAAAAATATCCGAAAAACACTCGCCGGTAAATTTTCTATCAATTCGGATTCATCCGAAAAGCTCGAAATTTCGAGGTCACTGCGACAAAATAATCAGCAAGAAAAGACGCAGTTTTGCAACTAACCCTTATAAGAGCCTAAGGTTAGTGGTCCTGAGGAGATTCTATTTCAGTTTCTTTTGAAATTTGGAACTACTGACAAAAACGGGTTTGCTTTTTAGCGTGTCGAGGTTCTTTCGGGAAAACGGGTCATGGTACCCGGTCCTTATTTATTTTGTTTTAATTTTTTTTTTAGTTTTACGCAGTAAAATAAATTTTTAGTTTGAGAGAATTGGGAATCTAACAAAAATAAACTCCGGTAAACCCCGAATCCCCAGCGAAAACTAAACTCCGAAAAACACCCTCCGAATTTCATGAGAAATAAACTCGGAAAACATGGAATCGTACCTACACACAAATTCAGTTTCCGAGCTAGATTTAGCGAGAAAATTGGCGTCACGTGACACGCTGTTACGTGACCTGTACGCAAATTCAGTTTCCCGCTAGATTTAGCGATGAAAGTGACGTCATGTGACCTACACATACACTTAGTCAATGGGGTTGAGCGGATTGAAGAGAACTGGAGGCACAGCTCGAGAAGAAAAGGCTAGAGGTTACTAGCGCTAAACCAAGAACGTTTCACCTAGCAACATAATTGCAGGGCAATTTGCGATGCTTTTTTAGTGGGGCAGCAGCTTTCTTTGCTGCTGCGCCACTAAACTCCCAATTGTCATGTAGTGCTTCTTCCCTCCCCGTTTTTATTCGCTGAAGTCTGAGTTGAAGTGGCATTGCACGAAGCACGTCATGTCCTCCGGCAATAGTCGACCGGGACTTGAAATCGAAGGACCTGTTCGTTGTCCGGCTGTATTGGTTGAATGAGGCGTTACCTTTATTTGGTGCAACAAAGCCCTTAGAGCAGCTGCCCAAGATGCCTACCCTTCATTGCGACGCCCATTGACGAGCGATTTCTCAGCCCAAACACTGCTCATTTGAGCCTCTGTGGGCAAACGCTTTGAGCAACTGTGGTGATCTCCGCTCGACGCTTGCAGGTTCGAAAAAAATACGGCGTTCAAGTTGGCCTGCTCCTTGCGCACCTCGTGGGTTTGTTTACCCCCAAACGCGCCCACGTGATTTTGTTCCCCCCCCCCCCCCGACCTCAACCAATGACGGCACGGTCTTAGCAGCTTCGTCATCGCGCGTTTCCATGCGCGTCCTCTATGTTGCCCTTCGGTGATGGTAATCCATTTCGCGTTCCGATGCGCCGAACCATAGCCTCCTATATACTGACAAAGCCTGGCAGATCGGCACGAGAAGCGGCCACCGAAATGGAAAAGGTGGGGCGGCAGACAACGAATGAGAGGAGAGCCAAGTGACTGGCGCCCCGCTGCGGGGAGACGCCGAAACGCACTTCTCCCGAGCGAAAAAGTGTTTCGGGCCCTCGCCGCTGCAAAAGCTGTGCGCTGACGTCGAGGTTCCCCGAGAAATGGCTCTTTGATGCTCTGTGCTACCAGATCGTCGAGCACCAAATCTGCGACCGGGCATTCTATGGCTCCGTCGTCGAATTGCCAGGCTTTTTGAGTATAGAGGAGGCTATGGCCGGACACGCATTTTGAACTCGCTGCATATACTCTGTCCTTAATAATACCCCCAAAACAAAACCAAAAAAAAAATAAAAAAGCCAATACTCCGTTTTACGTTGAGTCGGACCGCAGCCAAAGCTACATTCTATTGGAGCCAATCAAGCCGTGCCAAATGTGCATAGTCTCGTCGCTCGTTGTCTTTGCACGTTTGCTATATCGCCGGCTGAACCAGTCGCGCACAGGGAATGTGCAACGATTCTGCGCTTTTTGCTGTGCGTTAGTGGTCTCTAGCCGCTGATATAGCAAATCCATGCACAAAGACGAAGAGCCGCGGGACCGTGCACTTTTGGTGCGGTTTGGTTGACTCTACCGGACGGTGGCGACGTCTTCGGTCAGGAATTAATGGAAAACGGAGTGTGGTTGGGATAACTCCGACGATTCTGCAGGCTAGGGCGTTGGTCCACCACGTCCACGTCGTTGCCAAGGAAAATCGGCGGCCAGAAAAATCTAGCTGCTTGGGAAGAGGCGTGGGACAGTGCTTCGTCGTGCCGAATTGGTAGATTGCCCTCAGCTATGGCGCAGAGAAAGCTCTGCCATGAACTCCGTCAAAACTCTCTTTAGGATCTGGTAACCGTTCCCACTGAGGGTGTCTTCAGTGAAAGGGGGAGTGGGGGGGGGCAAAGATCTATGACCTTCGATCATTTAGACCGCACAGTCGCTCCTTATTGAACTTGGTGTTTCTGTAGCGGTCGAGCGATAAGCATGTCTGGCGCACCAAGTCACGTCACAGACGAGGCAACTGACTTAAATGTGTCCAATGACCCTGTTTCCTTTATTATTTTATAAAGAACTTCAAACCGTATACGCATAACGGGCGTCAGAAGTAGTGGCTAGCTAACGATCCATGCATTCATTTTTGCTTAGCGATTGAAGAAACGTTTTAGTAGAAACAGAAACATCGACCTGCATAACGCTCACTACTGTTCGAGTTCAACCCGCACTGGTTACGGCAAACCAAGTGTAGCGCTCAAGCGATAACCAAAGCCTGTAGAGCCCTGCGTATCCGCGAATATCCGCAGTAAACTGTCGGATGCACATAAAATTTATTCACATTTGGCGGATTGTGGATCGGATGCGGATATCCGCGGGTCCGGATTTACATTTTTGGTGAGGCGGCCCATAAACGTGTGCGACCGCGCGATATAGAGTGGATAAGTGAGTGATACTATGAAGTGCATGATTGAATGTGTTGCGGGAGCAAACTACTCCTGATATGAAAGGTGCAAATGGGGGACAGACAGTTTTTTTACGTCAAGAAAGAGTTGATTCTCATCGAAGATCGCTTTAGAACGTTGTATGTCGCCAAGAATGCTGTTCCTAGAAAAAGTGAAGAACGCAGGAGCATGAGTCGTCCCGGGAAAGCGTGTTATTGTTTTGGCAGAGAAAGAGCGGAACACGTTCTTTGGACAAAGAAAACACAAAACGCACAAGGCGCTCGAAAAGAGAAGAAGCCTGCAAGTAGCTTTTTCGCCTACAAGTAGATCGGGGAGTCTGAATTTGATCTTCTGGGATGGTGGGCCTTGCGCAAGCACGAGTTTCCTCATCTAACTCTTGTAGCGCAGTTTGTTCATGACACCCCACCATCAAATGGTGGGATGTCATGAGAGAGTCTTCTCATAGGCGGGTATTAATTTAAGAGAGGCGCATCAGTCTTAATCCGTTCATGTTGACGATATACTGTTTCTTCTAACAGCAACCTCGACAAGTGAAACGTTGCCTACGTGTGCGTTTTATTTTTCTCGGCAGTCTCAGAGTTTTTAAACATATGATTCCGAGAATACACTTGAGGGTTTCTGTTAAAAACCAAAACCGATGGAAGATGTGGCCATTGTTGAATATTGTTATATTTTCCCAGTGGTATACTCGCGCCTTACTACATATACATGACTCCTTTGCTGCGGAAAGTGAACGCCTTTCCTCTGCCACTTTTTTATTGTTTGGCGTAAACAAAATGACACAACGTTATTAGTATGTCATTTATTAATATTCATGTTTATAAAATAGGTGCCTCCTTGAAGTGAGTCTTACAAAGCAAAACGGAAAATAAATATTAACATTTCCTTTCTCTTTGAGCGCACTTCTGAACAAACTGTCAGTGTCACGGACTCCTAAGACGATCTCCTAACTACGAGCATCTTTCCAGCGATGCGAAGTGTCCCTAGAAGGATGATCGCTTATTTTATTAATACGATAGAACAAAATATTATGAAACGAGTTCCACCGGATTCTGACACGAAGAGTTTGTTGTACAAAGATAAGCAGACGGCTTATAGGATACCATCCAGATGCGGTTTAAATTTTTATTCATGTTTGATTTCACGATGTAAAATGAATGCGCGGATTGAGGGTGGGATGGGGTTCTAAATTTTGCGGAGGCGGTTCTGATGCGAATACAAAGTCCGCGGATACGGATACAAATTATTTAAGAACATTGCGGATGCGGATACGAAGTCTGCGGATGCGAATCGGATGCGTATGGTCAAACTGTTATCCGCGCAGGCCTCTAACCATATGCATGCCTGTTAGGGGCGTGCAAATAGTCGTTCGAATCGAATGGCGCAGCGTCATTTTCAGCAACAGCACTGCAAAGAGAACCGGTAGGTCTTCGTTTCCCAAGCATTGTGAAGGCTAGAAATGAAGCAGCGCTATTTGATTCGAGCCACTATTCGCACACCCCTATTGTCTGGCACACCAAGACAGTGATGCATCGCCGGGTGACGTGCGCACCATACACGGGAGTACGAGCTCTGCCCGAAGAGTGCGAGACCTGCAGGTAGCGCAGCGGTAGCAGGACCATTTCGGACGCTCCTTCTTTCTAGATCTTTTAAATCGTGGTGATAAAGATTTGTCTGTTTTTAAACCTGCAAACGTCTTTCAGTCACCACAAATTGAAAAATAACTAAAAAGAAAGAGCATCCGTCCTGCTTTTTGCGCACCAAAGACTGGCGCACCATCGCCGGGCCATACATGCCACCCGGCGATGCATCGATGTGATGCGTCTTGATTCACCAGATGTCTATGGTTATCGCTTGACCGCTACACTGGTATTGCCGTAACCAGCGCGGGTTGAGCTCCGAGCAGCAGTGTGTGTTATGCAGATCGATGTTTCTGTTTCTACGAAACGTTGCCTCGACTTTCCAGAGCTCACTTGGCTCCTGAAGTCTGGATCTTGCTCAGTTTGAATGAGCGCCCGACTGTAAGAATCAAGGCGCCTCTCGAAGTGTTTAACATGAACCTGGAAGGAGGTAGGCTTGGTATGGGCGATGGGCGATGCTTGTGCTCCTGGAGCACTCCCCATATGGAAAATGAGCCTCCTCCAGACACTTCCAATAGTTGATAAGATCGCTTGGTGGGTTACCTTATTACTTTTGCTAATTCAGTACCCACTGACCTACCTCATTTCCGCAAGCCCGGATGAAGTTGCTGACCGTGTCATTCATGTTTCAGAACTCTGGGGAAAAAAAGGAGTTTATGCCAATATGTGATGCAGATAGGGAATTCACATAAACGTTTGTCCAGTTGGTCACTGATACAAAAAGAAGAAAATGAAGCTTTTCAACGTTCCTTTCGAAAATACTTCCCATTGCAGCGGCATGCTTATCTATAATTTTCAGGCACATACGCACTGAGTATGGTGCATTAAATTAAAAGCATATTTAGTTCAGAATATTTTTAGCAGTTCTCAGTTTAGATACTAGAGTCAGAACTGAAGGCTTTCATAAATTAAACGTCCACGGGTTTTAGAAAGTAAGCACCTAGTATAGATATTTTGCTAAATTACCCAAGCATCGTGGGGCATTCTGCGAGTGCTACACGCGCTGCACGTGCTAACAATGACAGTTTTTGTGTTCTCAAGCAAAGGCTTAAAATAAACGTCACCCTGTACATATACAATCTTGTGCGCAGCAAGGACGAGGACAAAACAAGAGAACAGGACACAACAAGGCGTGCGTTTGTCAACGCCTTATTTTGGTTATTTTCTTCGGATCTTTTATACGGGGAAGGTGAGCGCGTGCGGCGCGTAGAATTACATTCCCAGCATTTTCCTCGATGCTTGGGTAATTTAACAATAGGTGTATAGACGTTTGCAAGCATGGCGCCCTGACTGGTGCTCCACGTGTGCAAGCCCATGCAACTTGCAAGTGAACATAGCTTGTGGCAAGCTTGCATTGGCACGAGCTTGGCCGAACGTGCAGAGATATGGCGGTGGCCAGTCGCTTTGCTTGCGGTCGTCTATAGCCATACTATAAAGCAAACACAACCTTGATAAATTGTAATCCGGTGATAAAAGGGGCAAAATGCTACTTAAGTTACTTATTCAAAAGCAGTGGTATGGATCGGGGGCTTGCATCAGATTGGTGCACAACTTCTTCCCTGTTGGTATTTTCAATTTCTTTAGCCCCGTGGTTTAAAACAAACAAATATAGGTATGTCGTCGGGACCAGTTCTGACTGTATCCTTTCGTGTTCTGTACGTTTACATCGGAAATAATTGACATACTTTTAACACCTACTTATGCAAGCTTTTCGAATGGTTATTTTTGTTTATTGACAACTAAGTGTTCAAGGTCTGGATAAAAAGACAATTTGATGTTTACAGACATACGTTCAATAGCGATGTGCGTTACAAGTGTTAGATAATTTTTAGAACACTTCAGATGGGGGTGCTTATTTGCTGTCTGAAAATCTGTCACTTAGCAAGTTATGTTTTTATTTTGTCGACTATTCGTAGGAATTATGATCGAACTGAAACACGGTAGCTATTCTTTGCGTTGCATATATTATATTGTTGTAGATTTGGCCTGAATATAGGTTCCGTTCTCGTTATAGACGTGATCCTTCATTAACTTCAGTATAGCGTTATTGCCGCTTTTTTTTCTTTCGCACTATTCAAAGTGTGAAACAGAAAACTGCCATTTGGAAAACATTTTTTTCTTTGTGTCGTTGATATTATAAGCTATTGCGTCTTCTTCCTATATGTTTGTTATATCATGTCCAAATTATACTTTCGTGTCTTAATCTTTAGTGCAGTAACTGAAATGATGAGAACGGCATGGCGTCCCTCTCAAATGCCTACTGCATGCGCTGCATGTAGCCTTCCGCCATGCTTTGACGTGCACGCTCGATGTTCGCGCAAGAGAAGACGAAATATTTTCACACTTGTTCTCATCCTGTCAGCGACTGCAATAAAATTTCCTGCAAAAAAATAATACTCTCCGGAATGCAGTCAATAGTAAGTTTTGCGCGCACCACTCAGAACGCGCAGTTAATTTCTTGAGGGTGACTAACACGTCATTATGAAACTACAACACGAATACAAAAGAGATGTTGTGTATTAAACTCAAAGTGAAACGGGTGTCAATGCGCCGTTGTATGTGACAGAAAACTACATAATTCCGCGTAACCGCGGGTCATTACACCAAATAATGGAAAAAACAGATCGACGTTTGTGTTTATAGAACACGTGAAGTCGGTCTGCCTTTGAGGTACGGCGACACTGGTTTACGCCGTAGACGAGAAATTTATCCTGAGCAATAGGACTGCTAGCCAGTGTTCTTTAACGTGCATGACGCAGTGCTGATACACGCCCGCATGCTCATCCGGATCGAAAACGGGCAGGGGTGGGGATTGAACCAAGAATCCCTGGGTTCTGCAGCGTGGACTTTCGCTCCACTTGCTCCGGGCTGCGGTGCGCTATGCTTCGTTGCAGCTTAAGTCCAGGCGCAGCCGACGCTACGAGGTAATGGGACCAATCAAGCAGCTTCAAAGGCACAAGTCGCTAGGCCTTTTCTGTTTACGATTGGTTTGGCGATGATACAAAACTTACAGATACAGCGCGAGCAGCTTGATGGAGCACTTTTGACACTGTCTGATTAATCCCATCAGCTTGTAGCGTCGGCTGCGGCTGGACCTAAGGTGAAATTAAGTGTACGGTATAACACACTCGACGACCGATCCCCCGCTCCAAACTATTACTTTACGCGGAAGGTGCTTCCATTGTCAGTTCCGATTATCGCCTTCTTTGTGCCGCAATTTCTCTTTTGATTGGCTGTGGAGCGCGTTTTGAGCATGCGCAGTTGCTCTCTTCAGCGGAATATCAGGAGGAGCACATGCTTTCACTGCGTCACAGCGCAGTGACTTGGCATTTTTCGCCCGTGTGATAAGAGCTGCGAAGGTGCGTAGCTTACCTTTTTGACGCGGTGACTGGACTTGAACAGTCTGCTCTCTGCCGTGCAGTTTTTCTCTTTCTCTCTCGAAAATTTCGATGACGTACGTTTGCTTGTTTCTATTTCTTTTCAACGGAGTCGAAGGGGGCCAGGTCTTTCAAGTGAGTAAAGCGAACTGTCCAATTATATTGCACTCTAATCTTGTTCTTTTTTTTTTTTACTTTAGGGCAACAACAGGCGCTGATACGACGCCACATGTAAATGACACTGAACTCTGAGAAATACCGACCTGATTCAATTTCAACGAGATTATATCTCCGTAAATGATTCTTGTTTCATTTTGGCTTGTTTCGCGTTTGGAACCAATCAGCAGCACAACCTCGATGTTTACCTTACGTTCCTCGTTCAGATAAGAATCTTTTCGCGATTCCGATTTTGTATATGCGCGGATTCTATGTGATTCTCCAGGCTTTGATTGAATGCGCTTTCTAAAAATGAACCTCGAATTGCGTGTTTTTTTTTTTAACGAAAGATTTTATCTTGGTAGAAAATACTCGCTGTAATATTAAATTTGGGCTAATCTTATACAATGAAATGAGGCGTGCATGAATAGAGAGAAAGTTCGATCATCCTGAGGGATCAATATCACAAATGAAAACTCGTGCAGATGCCATGAAACACACTCATGACAATAATAAAGCCGCTCTTGGTCGCGGTATTGCTTTTAGGCCGCGAATCACCTCCTTTGTTTCTTTTAATGCAGAATTGCACTCTTACTGAAGCTAACTTTGATTTAGCCTTGAACAGTGAAGCGTTCCACGGTCGGCAAGAGTCGGCCTAGTTGGTCTGCTGCCAAACACCTGCTGTGCGAGCTGCGCTGGCCACGCAACTGAACTGTGAAAGGAAAAATGAAACGAAAACAAGAGGCGCGGTAGAGAGTACTCTGAGGTACTTCTGGAGAATTCGCCAGCTGAGAAACCTTCGAAAACAGCAACAAGAAGGCAAATATGAAACGGTTCGAGAGAAGGACGTCACGAGTCTATACCGCGGTGAAAACACACAGCACGGCAATCGGTGCGATGCGATCGACCACATAAAGCCCCTTTGGCGCTTGCCTGAGTAGCCTTGGCTTTGAGTAGCCTCAGTCGACAGCGTCTCCATCGTCAAGAAAGCCCAACAAAGAAGACATTAAACAGAAAAAAGTGTTTCGTTCTTATGGCACCAGGGTGCGTGCTTTTTTTCAGGGAGACCCTGCTGTGACATTGACGGCCGCTGACGTGAGCACCGCAACAGAGATATCTCACCGTCAACGCGTTCATAAAACTGTTATTGTCGCCTTTGAGCCACAAAACTAGGGTTGATGACGAAGTAGTGTCTAAGCAACACTCGTTGGCCAAGTGCCAAGTTTTACATGACGTGGCGCACTCAAAAAGCGACTTTAAAATCAAGCATGTCTTCTATAGAGAAGCATGGGAAACCAGGGGCTCTAAGTTGAGCGGCGGCGAGAAAACGGGCGAGAACACGTCACGAAGGGAAGAGGCGAACTGTGGCGAGTTTTGTTCTCCTTTCTTACATTTCCGACCCCCACTTTGGCTGAGACGTCACGCGAGTTAGGCGACGGTCTAGCGCCAATCGCCCCTACGTTCTCCCTACGGCGCGCCGGCGGCGCAGGCGCCTGCTTCGAGGCTACGGTCGTCTGCTACGGTCGTCTGCTACAATTCAAGGGACAAAGCGGAAGAGGCCGGACACGTCGCAATCGCGGGTTCCGCCGGCCCAGCGAGCGAAAATGACAAATTTTACAGGAGGAACATTCCGTATAGTGCGAGGCAATGCTAAATTTCAGGACGGGTGGACTCCACGCCCATAAATACGTGATTTGGACGCAGCTCGTCGCAGAGCTGAACTCCGACGGCCCTCTCGTAAAGGAGGGGCCACATTGATAAAAGTTTTCTAGAGCTCCAACGTGAATCTAATCAACTTGCAGTGAATAAAAACTTAAAAATTTGTGTTGTTTGCAGTGATCTGCGATAAAATAATGAATGCCACATTCACTCGGAGTGTTAAGTCGTCTGCTACGAACGACGGCAAATATGGAGCCAACAACAAAAATGTCAAGGTTGGATCCGCGATTGTCGGCAGCCCAGCGCGAGGCGACTATTGAATTTTATGGCAGAACATCCCCAAATCGCGCTGGGAGCCGCTGATATCGCGCCGACGGTCACACAGGTGGATAAAGATAAGCTCTGGGCTGAGCTCGTCGCCGAGCTGAACGCCATCGGACCTACCGTCAAAGACAGGAGAAGGTGGCAGCACTATTGGACTGATAGGGTGCGCGCCGCCACAAAGAAAGCTGATGAGTTCCGCAAGAACAGCGGGTGAGTGTTTCCGACTTTTGATATTGGATGCATGGCTTGCAAATATGACGTATTCCGCGGTGTTGGAGGTTACCCATTGCATGACAAGTGTCACATTTACGGTCTGAAGACTGAGGTTAGCATTGCAAATAAATCGCCAAGGGAGATGAGTAAGCTACGTCTGTAAAATTAAATTCAATCCATACTTTCGACCAAGAAAAAAATAAAAACTCATATTGCGACGTTTGCCTTCAGTGGGACGGGCGGAGGCGCAGTACCTGGCGAGGCCGGGAGAATAATTGCCATTATCGGCCCCGACGCCGTGGAGGGTTGCGGGGCACCGGCGGTGCCGGGGCCACAGGTAAGGAGCTCTTTGCTTTTGCCCCAGACCTTCAGACATGTTTTGGAGAACAAATTATTTAATTGTCTGCAGATTTCGTGAAACCGAAACTTATATCGAGTTGCAGTTTCTCAATTTGGTAATTTTAGACAAATTTTTATCTATTAACCTTTTACCTGATGATTATCGATTACTTGATGAGAATGTACCAGTTGCAGCATGCTGCTAAAAGGTATTCGGTAAAACACGTGAGCATATCTGGCAAAGATTGCAGCATAAATACTGTACTTAAAGAGGCTGCATTTAAAGTTTTCTACAAACAGTGAGGCCTCGTCGCACATGCCGACATGATTAGAGTGTTCATCTGGATGCTTGTGTTCAGTTATGGGGTCCAAATGTACTTGCAGCACATGTGTTATACTCGTCTTCACCTCAAAATGTCATGATGTGTGCAACCACAGGGAATGTAATTGTTCTTAGCAGTTGTCGACAGTGATAAGTATGGTTGGTGCACACATTGTTATATCACTACAATGTCTGTTGTAACACGGTGAACAGTAGAACTCTGAGAGTGTGTTCAGGTACAAGAAGCCTCTCTATAGAGTACCAGTCGGATGAAGTCCTCGGAAGACAGCTGCAGCCACTTTACGTGAATTACACAAGTTTGCATGTGATCATAGATTTCTGTAGGGTTCTAGGGATGCCAAACATACTGCTTGACTTTCTTGTCTCTCCTACTGTTCATTATTGCTTGATGATAGTGAGATTCACCTGAACCCCGTCACTTTCAGGCTGTACCATCGCCAGCTGCGGCAGGCAGCAGTGTATCCGTTGGGGAAGTGCCAGGAACCAGTGGCACCGGTAAGTGTCTCTTACAGCATGCGTTGATATTTGTGTTTTAGTTGACGTATATCCTGCCTATATGAACAAATAAAAGAAAATCCAGAAACAGGACGAATGCGAGACTTTAGGCAGATGAGGAACATGGTGTCCGACACATGTGTCCACAAAACCACTCCATACCATAAAAGTAGTAGTTAGTGAGGGGGAGGGGGGTTTATTACGTTATCATTGTTTGCAAACAGAAATTGCTCTGAGTGCAGCTTGTGTCTTTTCTGCATGCGCTTTCGATATGGACCAGTTTGCTGTCTTCATTATGCATGGACTGCCCAAGAGATGTCATAGCACACTCGTCGCTGCCGGCTGCAGTTCCTGCCTTTTCTTATTGTCCTTTCCAGCTTGGTTCACAATCGCCTTTGTGTTTAGCTCAGAGCCAGCCGCCCACCGTCCCGCCCCCGCCCCCGGTGTCCCCGGGCAGAGCGGCATTCTGTTGACACAGTGGCCGAGGAACTCATCAGAGGCCAGCAGCGACTAGTGGAGCTGGCCGTGGCTAGGCTTGCTGCCCTTGAGCAGGTACTCGTATAAGACAAATTTCTTAACGCCCTACGAAGTTTTTGATGGGTTGATGACTGGTATTGGTGCACATGCCTTTGCACTTGTTACCAAAGACAAGAAGACTGCCACATCAGGCACTGCATGCATTTGAAGCGTTTCATGACCAAGTAGTAGTTTGGTCACTACATTGATAGTTAAGAAAAAGGAAAAAAAGATAACATCTGTCACAATTCAGTGTTTCTGGTATGTGTGAGGACAGTCAAGAGTACACAATGGCACAATTTACAAAACTCGTAAAAAAAAGGCACCCTCAGCCATCTTATGACGGGCTGAAGGATTTAGTAAGAGCTATTAGAAAAAATCGTGTTGTCATATATGCGATGATATGTTCCAGAATCATCAGGTGGTGCTCTGCATAAAGGTCAGAGTACAGCAGGGCACACATATCTATAGCCGTTGCATAAACAAGGGCAGTAAACGGCTGGGAGAGGACATACGAACGCTGAGAATAGAGGGAAATCTTTTGTTAGGTTCGTGTTCCCAGCCGTCTACTCGCAGTGGGACGTACCACATAACAAGTGCATATATAACCCCCGGAGCATTAAACGTTTGTAATTTCCACTCTACTTCCACCTCAGACAAGGAACAAGATATATACATATATATATCAAACATATATTCACAACTACTTTCATGCACCGTAATTAAGTGATACTTCCTAGCGTTTATTTAGTCATTGTGATAGAAGTTGCTGTGTCCCCTTCCGAGCAGCATGGTGTACTCTCAGTGCCAATATTTTAGTTCTCCTGAGATTCTAGCCCAGAGTATCATTCCTATCTTGCAATATGTAGATGGCTTGAAACACAACGCCAACTGAAATATGTTTCTGCAATTGGAAACAATCAGCGTAAGGCATTACTTGGCTTCAGAGTATGGCAAAAAATACAGTGAACCCTGGTTATTCTATATGGGTGATCTGTAGTGGGAATGATCATCTTTCGAAACTTTTGCCATTCCAGCTAACCTCGGCTATCCGGCAGCTGACACTGGTGCTGCTGCTGCTGGTCCTGATGACCTCGGCCACCCGGCAGCCATGCCTGCCTCTGCCCTGCAGGCCCCCCACTCCGCCGCCTCTCGACTAAGCTGCGTGCTGGCAGCTTTTCTTTTATTTATTATTTTTTAAATCTATTTTTATGCACCAAGACGTGGCCTTAATGTTTTCTTCCCTTCTAATATACATAACTATTTCAATCACAAGAGGTGCATTTCTTTTTGCAGACCAATGTAAATATTTATGTCACAAGATGGTGATTGTTACAATACTGAAATGGTAATAAACTTCTCTTTTACAAGATGGAGTCATTTTATTTTGTTCTCACAGTGCATGATGGTTACTTTCATAAGGTAACTCTGGGCCCTAAAATATGTACACAAGGTTGTAGCATCCCCCTTTATTATACACGTTTGCAAGTACGGATTCAGAGTGCTGCCATTTTGCTCGGCTGGGGTGCGTTTGGACGCATCAAAATCCGATTACGAAGCCTTGATAAGGCGTAACATCGGATTATGGCCACGCCCAAGCGCACCTCAGTGAGCAAGATGGCGGCGCCCTGTGACCGGACGGTTGCAATCGTGTACACAGTGGGCTGTCTATTCTTATGTGAAAGAGGCTAGTGTAGTACTGGTGACACTAGCAAAATCGACGGCACATATTGGCTAGAAATAAAACATTGTGGAGGCAGGTTCGCTCACCATACCATTTCAAGCGAATAAAATATTAACAGCGCCTGGCGGTCTAAAGACGAAGCCGTGAAAGTGGGTTCAAAAATATGTAATGAAAATCGCCAATAATCCGACATAGCTTCTTTTGAAAAAAAACACAAGTAGCAATCAGCGGTTCCTCATTCCTGGCCACCGGTTGAATATGTCCACCTTTCGTAGCAACAGGCCAAAAAACCACTTCTTTTACTAAGCGTTGTATCTATATACACACCGCTAACATTCATGTTTTTGAAGAGCGTACTCTACCAGTCATACAAGCACCCGACTGCGGCAAATCCTCACCTGGAACCTCTTTGCCATGAATTTGTTTATGTCAAATTAATTCAGAGACAGGGACTAACAACCATAAGACGTGTGGACTGCACAGACCTAAGCATCTGCTCCAAAGTACTGCATATCTCGCAACACATGCAAGCAATATGGGAAATCGGCATTAAACACAGTGACTGTACTATCGGGCTTGAATGAAATGCGAACAGTGACGGAACTTCCAGCGCAACACCGGCGCAGTGTGGACGCTTGGGTTGTGCTGGGCGAGGTTCAAGCACATCGGAATAGGACGCACGCGCTCGCAGCGCTCTACTCTCCACCCCAAAGTTTTATCAGTTTCCAGATGCCTCCTGCAGGTGCAGCATCTGATGACGGCCACGGGCTCCGGTGTTCGCATTTCATTCGAACCCGATAGTACAGTGAAAAATCTAAAAAATGCACATTTGCTAGCAAGAGCTTTGCCTGTTGGCATCTGCTAGATGTGGCGAGGGTACATGAGGTTCCTCACTCAGATAAGTTGAGACCAAAGTTAATCACCCTCAGCCACTGTGCACCACCTCAAAGATGCAACATATTGGGCACAGTTACTTTGAATGACACTACTTGTTCTTTCTTGCAAACATCCTTTGCAGTCCTGTCATTACTGTGTCAGGGACCTTCATCAGCTAATCTCCAGAAAAAAGATGCAAGTGCCGCAACAAAAATCAAAAGCATTACAAGTGCCCATGCAATCCAGGAACCTGTGAAGCTTGCCACCAAAACATTAAACACAAGTTGGAAGCACTACACGTGTCCATGCAATCCAGACCTGTGGAGCTTGCACCCAATACAACAGATACAATTCAAAAGCACTACACGTGCACTTGCATCCAGGCCTGTGGAGTTTGCACCCAAAGCATTGGACAGAATTCAAAAGCGCTACACGTCGCACATGCAATCCTGACCTGCGGAGCTTGCGCCCAAAACATTGAACACAAGTTAAAAAATACTACACGTGCCCCATGCAATCCACACCTGTGGAATATGCACCCAAAACATTGAACACACGTAAAAAATACTACACCCATGCCGCCCATGCAATCCAGACCTGTGGAGCATGCACCCAAATCATTGAAAAGAATTAAAAAAAACACTACACGTACCCCGTGCAATCCAGACCTGTGCATGGAGTTTGTGCCCAAAGCATTGAACAGAATTGAAAAGCACTACACGTGCACATGCATCCAAGCCTGTGGTGCTTACACCCGAAACATTAAAACACCCTCCCTACGCACACACACAGAGTCCAAACTGGCTCTCTTCGGCACAAAATCCACAGCACTGTACACACTAACACAGACTCCAAAATGGCTCTCGGCACATCCACAGCACAGCACACACACACAGAGTTCAAAATGGCTCCGGCATAACACCCACCACACTGTTCACATGCGCACAGAAAGTACAAGATGACTCGGGCACATCCACATCACTGTACACATGCGCACACGAAGTCCAAAATGGCTTCGGCACAACATCCACCCTACTGTACAAACACACGCACACACACACAATTCAAAGTGGCCCCGGCGACGAGTTACGGTGCATCACCGGTGCTAGCGGCGACGACGGATGCGACGCAGTCGGTCACGGACGCGTTGCAGGTGGGTTGTGTTGGGCAGAAGCACAAGGCGGTCCCGCACAGCCTTGCCCTGACTGTAGAGACGTCTCGACTGGAGGCCTCTCCGCTCGCGCGCTGCGTCGGCACTTTCTTTGTCGTCGTCCTCGTCAGAACTGCTGTCTGAATCTGACTGGGGCTCTGGCTCGGCCTCTCCTGAGCAGAGGCAGACATTGTGGAGCACCGCACAGGCTGCCACGATCGTGCCGGCGATCTTCGGATGATGGTAAAGGGTCCGGTGCCTGTGCAAGCACCGGAACCTGCTCTTCAGCAGCCCGATGCAGCGCTCCACGACTGCCCTCATGGAGGCGAGGGCCTGATTGTATTGCCCAGCCGGTGTGCCAAGTGCTGGCCGCCCAGGTACAGGAGTCATCAGCCAGGACTCCAGGGGTACCCACTGTCGCCTGCATGGAAAGAAGTATGACTGTTCTTAGACGTCTGAACCACTCCCTACACTTTACACAAGTGCTACTGATCATGTCTAGTCCCTCACTCGTATCATTTGAGGAGAATAATTTCACAACAATCAATCAACGGGTATTATTTAGTTTTACTCAATTGCTGCCGTAAGTCCGAAAACAATACCCAGTACTTTGCTGACGTCTTTGCGCGTGCATCGTATCGATCTATAGTGTGTCATTCTTTGAGGTATAGAATGCTCTAGTAAAACTCCCTACTAGTGTTAAGTATGTGCTTCGTAACAAACATGCTTTAAAACTGCTAATGCATGTTCCATTCCTATATCTCAAGCACTCAAATTTCTCCACGATCCTTGACTTGACTTAAATGGTGGTCGCCTTTGACTGAAACATTAAGGCCTGTCCACACACTTGCGTTTGACTAGAACCGACTGAGACAAGACCGGTTTTAAGCCTCTTGTGATGCTAGACCAGCTCCGCAGCAACGCATCCGGTAGTAAGACGCTTAAAAACCGGTCTTGTCTTGATCGGTCGTACTCGGCTGCAAGTGTCTGAACGGGCCTTCACGGTGCTGACTTAAGCTCACTCACCAAGCAGGTACTCATTGTGCCTGACAAGATGGCCAGCGACGCACTCCTGGCGCACCCACGAACCGCTTCCACACATACGTGTCGTGGGTTGAGCCGGGCATCCTGGGGTCGATGGCCAGAATACACAAGTCGGCGTCAGACACCTAGAATAAAGAGGGCACTCAGAGGGAGGTCGGAGAGATACTGGCGCACAATTTGTACAGTTGTCGCATACATTCCTCAACAGCTTTACGGGCAGGGGAGGGGAGGCTTTTGGAATTTCAGCACCTCCCCCTCCCCTCCCCCCCCCACACACACAGCCGAGCATATATTATGCACATACGTTTCGATCCTTCCACCCCCCCCCTGCGCCCCCAAGTCATGGACATCCCAATCACATCCCCCTCCCCCCCCCCCCCTTCTTCCCTACCGAAAAAAATTCCTGGCTACGTCACTGCGTCTACCGGAGACACGAACATAGACGACTCGGGAATGTCCCTGGCCCGAAGACTTACGAAAAAGAGTAAGGCTATACGCACGACGTCGTGCACCTTGACCGGAGATGGCCATGCACACGACGCGGAGGGATCATGCTATGTGGGTCACCCTTTTCGGATGGCGCGTGTATCACTGTAGAACGTGTTACCCCCCCCTCCCCTTGCGTTCACTCCGCTTAGCGGCGACAGTCTGCGGCTGCATTGCAAAACTATCAACCCAGTTGGTCCCCAGTACACGCCGCTTCGCGGCGTCCAGCCGGCAACCTAAGCCCTGCTGTCCCTCATTGCACCTCCGGAAAGGGAGTCGCATACCTGCAGCAAAGTTTCGTCGACAACATTTTTATTTTCAGTGATAATTGTAAAAAATGGACTGTCTCAAATATCGTCAAATGTTTGACAAAAAGAAAAGTGTGCCCACTTTCTGGATTGAACCCGGGTCCGCTCCGTAACAGGCGGACACCTTCCCACTAAGCTACGCTACAACTCGAGACATTCCTTTTATACGAGACCCAACTCTATGGGTGTAAATACGATTTGGTATTCACTTCGTGTGCGTCTGGGAGCAACGCGAAGTGGAAAATATATTGTACTATCGCGGACAATATGAGCTGAAACAGCGCTCCGGCCGGTGCACGGTACTACATGCGCCGCCTGTCGCCTAGCTCCGCACACATGGAGCACCCTGAGTCCGAGATAAATTCTCACCTGCGCTCGCTGCGTCACTGCGCTCTTCCGGCCGTCTGCAAGCGAGACGGCGGGTGCGACAGCGGGCATGTGTGTTGTAGGGCGGTGGGGGGAACAAAAGATTACACTTGTCGTCCCTTTTTTGGAATTGATTAACATTGGGCTACACGGCACACGCATCGTGATGGTGATGCGCGAAATGTGATGCGCGAAAAAACGCCGTCGTCGGCGAAACCACAAGTACAACAACTCGTACGCCGCCATCTTCGCTTCTTGCTCGAACTCGCAACTGTTCGCCCACCTCCGACCGGGCGCGCATTTTCATCTCGCGGTGAGTCACCGTGACATCAGCATGACGTCACGGGGAATTCGCCAGCGAGATTGCGGCTATGTTCCAAATCTTATCCGAGTAACCTGTCTCCTACGTCAGCGGGTAATACCACGTGACATCGCGAGTAAACGATCCGCGACTCGATTTTCGAACGGCCGGGATAATCAGCTGGATACTATACGCGGATTGGCTTCGTCTCGGGCTACGGCAAAAAGAAAACATAGCAGCGATGGCGGAAAATAGCAGACGATTTCTTTTGATCATGGAGAAACCACATAGAGACGATCATGTTAACCGCTTTGAAGTTTTTCTTTGACAGTGACAACGCGGTTTTTTTTGAGATGGCTCCACCAGTTCCTTTTGCTTACCTTCCTTTTGGGCTGTATATTGAGATAAAAATCACTAAATCCTTTCAGATAGACATCAACATTTTTGTGTTGATTAACCTGCGCGATCGCTGTAAGTCTAGTCCAGGTGCCATAAACAGCCTCAACTCATCGTAATTAGCACCGATTACGTTTTGCGGATACTGCTTCCAACAGTGTAGCGGTAGAACGCGTGGAGCGTTCTCAACAGTGATATGTAACTTACGTTCGCTTTGACGCGAATATGATTATAAAATCACAGAGAGCACTTCGAAAGCGCTATAGACAATTTATTAGGGAGGGAGATGTGATTGGGTTGTTGACTGATCGTATACATAAAATCTTCGATGCCTTGACTGCTTTATAAGCGTTATTCTCATTACACACACTCTGAAGAAAAACAAAAACCCAAAAATTTCCACATTATCTGCTGCGTTCGAACATTTTCATCTTTTAACGTGAGAATATGCAGTCCCCTCCAACGCCGAGGACGAGAATGCGGAGAAGCTCCTGTTCACGCTCACACTCTGATAATAACAAGTATACCCTCCTGAGGGAAAGTGCGCGGTCTGGATGCGATGCAATCAATTTTTGCGTTGAAAACAGCAAATTGCAATAACCACACATAAGTGGCTGCACCTCATTCTTTGTTATTTCGAACATCTGCCGCCAAAGCCAACGGCGCAAACGAGCTTTGACGGCTGTCGGCGCAGGAAGCAGACGACGAACAGATCACCTGGGCTGTGTTCCAAAATTTACTCGATCCGACTCCAGAGTAAAGGTTTCGCACCGTGGCGTTTCAAAACTTACTCGAGCTTACTCGATGACGTCAGAACTCGCGTTTCAGAAGCGGGTTGTTTACTCCGGAGTAATTACTCGCGCTACCCTCCTCGATCGGGGGGTAACTTCGGATCAAATCGAGTAAATACGTCACGTGATCTGCTCGTCGTCTGCTTTCTGCGCTTAACAGCCGTCAAAGCTCGTTTGCGTTGTTGCGTTCGGTGACAGATTGCAAGAATGGCTGAGAACTGGACGCGGTCGTTTTTGTGCGGTTATTGCGACATGTCTTTCGCAACTCATGAATTAGCTGTGCAACACATTCACAGCGTACATCTTGCGCCAAGAGGTATGCACATATTTCTCAGTAGCAATTAACGTAAGCGTCACTCGGACTTCTCTGCATCCTCGCTCTCAGCGTTGGAGTGAACTCTCTGTTCATGCTTTCAAGATTGAAGGCGTTCGACTCTGACCAGGTTATTTAGTTATTAAAAAGAGACGACCAACCAAGCCCTAAAATACAGGGACCCGACGTTTCGAGGCCTACTCGGGCTCTTTTTCAGGGGTGACCGCAGGCAGGGTCGTTAAGCTTAGGAGCAGTGCTCTGGATCATCTTCTTCTTCGTCTAGGGTGGTGTTTTTCTTTTTGCATCGGTGATGTGACAAAGCCCGTTTACGTATGCGGATGGTAAAGCGCCGGGGGATCTGCATGTTGATGTTTCATGGCGTGTTCCTCAGTGATGTATAACTTGGCTAGAAAAGAAAAAAAATATATCGCTGACGAGGCTGTCACGCGGCAACAGACAACGCCATGGACATACATTCTTATTTTCTAGACTGAGAAAGTTGCACTGTCAGTTTTCTTCGGGTGGAATCGAGCAGCCGGAATGAACGCACCTTTCGCCCGAGGTGTATTGGAAGTTTTAAGAGGCACGGAATTTCGGTATACTTACAGACAATGATTGCGTAATGGTACAGAACTCCGACGAAGAGCTGAATTAGGAGATATAATTTTGTGTTAACTCTATACACAGCCCATGTGGAAGCTGAGAAACAGCCAGCTGAGAAGGAGGTGTATGTTTATTGGGCTGAGGACTTGTAAATATTGGAATGGTGTTTACCTGTTCTTATTATCTTACGTTCAAGGCTGAAAATGGTCGAACACAGTAGATGATGATGATGAAATGATGATGAAGTAGATGATAAACATGGTGAAAAATCGCGCACAAAGAGACAAGAACAAACGAGGAGTGGCACACAGAACACAGGCAGGCGCGTCTGTGTTCTGTGTTCCTTCCTCGTATGTCCTTGTCTTTTTGTGCGCGATTTCTAACCATGTTCAACGTTTACCAACTCGCCCAGCTCACTACTTTACTATAGAGATGAAAGTATTTTTTTTTCAGAGTATCCATAATAGCGCTTGTAAGCAGTGAAGGCTTTGAAAATTGTATGTAAATGATCAGTCAACATGCCCTACCCCCCCCCCCCTTTTCCTACCCTAAAAAAATGCCGTTCAGTTTTAAAGTTCTCTCTGTGATATATTTTTGTTTTTCAGCATCAAAACTAAGGTAATTAAGTTACATATTTCACTGAGTACCGCTACACTGTGTGGAAGATGATTTTAAATTTCCGCAAATCGTAATCGATGCAAGTTATGATGCGGGGAACGCATATGTATAAGGCACCTGGAGTATAATTACAGCGATCGCGCTAACTAATAAAAACAAATGTTTGATGTCTAACTGAAATGAGTTCTGATCTCAATATGCAGTTCAAAAGAAACCTGACCAAGTGGAGCCGGTGGAGCCACCTCCAAAAACATTGACGCCAAGCAAGGAGGCGTACGTGTATTGGACACGACCAGCCGTACTGGCCTTAATCGAACACTGTGCCAAGATGGAAAAAAGAGTAATCCGGTCTCCAGGACGTTCTGGAAAGGGTAAAACGATACATTTTCAGGTGTTTTGTATTATCGCTGTGAAATGAAGGAAATGCATGCTCGTGCCACAACTCCGTAGTGGCAATTTCCTCTTCTTCTTCTTTTTTTTTGTAGCACGCATTTTTATTTTATTTATGTTTTTAACGAAGAGAAGGAAAATATGTCTTTGCTTACCTGGGACTAGGCACCTACAGCGCTTAACGTTTCACACAAGCATGTCCGAAGATGAGAGATGTTTACAAAAGTCAAAATGTTTTCCACTCATAGGGAACTCGCCGGTTTGGTGGGCTTGCTTTTAATATAAAGAGGCAGAATATCAATTATGACTACTATTTCAGGGAGCGTTCATTTCGACAATCCGGTCACAAGAAACTAAACACACTAAAATATTGCTGGTGATTTATTTCAGGGTGGCCGAGGCCCTCAATGAAATGGGGTACCCAGTCACTGAGGACCAGTGTTGCAATAAATGGAAAAATTTGAAGAAAGCGTATAAAGGTGTTAAGGACCACAACGCCAAGAGCGGCAACGACAGGTACGCATTTCAAGTCTCCATTTTTATATTTCTTGAGAGAGATTTTGATGAAATCTTTCAGCACTGTATTAATCTCGCAGGAAGGATTGGCCATTCCTCAAGGAAATGGATGAAATCTTCGGGCGAAGGCCGGAGGTGGTCCCTCTGGCTGTTGCAAGCACCTCAGCTGGTCTGAGCGTCAGGGAAACCGGAGAGGAGCCGAAGGCGGAGTGCAGCCGAGGAGGCAAAAGAAAGTCCAAACTCTCGGAGGCACAAGAATTGCTGTCCAAAAAAAATGGCCTTAGAAGAAAGGAAAGTCAAGGCCCTCGAGGATTTTAATTGTTTTTTTAAAGATTTTTTAGAACTCAAGAAAGCAGAGAAAGCCAGAGCGGAAGAAGAGCCATGATGTTTGAAACTTTGTAATCTTGAATTTAACTCACGCAAGCAAAGAGCTGCAAAGATGAGTTTACCTACAGTGTTCTTTCTTTTTTGTGAGTGTGTGAAGATATAAGTCACAATGATACACGGGATCACAAAGAAATGTGAAAGTTCCAACTAGTTTTTAATTATTAACAGTAAATTGATGAATATGCAAAGAATAAAAAAAATAGGTTGGTCTCCTATTGTGAATAAACATGAACTATGTACATATACCAGGGCTTCACAGGCTGTGCATGATAAAGTCTCTCTTAGCCTTGCCCCTGGCCTTGTCGCGACTCGCCGTGGGTGCGTCGTCTTCGTCCGAGGAGGACCCACCGGACTCGCTGGAGTCGCTGTCCGTTCCGTCACCTGCGGGTCCGTCGTCCTCGGTGTGTAGGGGACCGTCGTAGATGTCCCGCCACTCCATGCACGCGTTGTGCATGACGCAGGCTGCTACAATCGTCGTGACGATGCGTTCTGGGCGGCGGGCTTCAATGTACTTGAGACGTCGGAACCGGCCCTTGAGAATCCCAAAGGCCCGCTCTATAGCCACTCGCGTTGTTGCGTGCTTTGTGTTGTACTTTCTGTGCTGCTCAGTCAGTCGGCCGTTGTTCCTGTAGGGGACAAGGAGGCTTTGCCGCAGCGGGTACGCGCCATCTCCGAGCAGGTGGCTGTCGAAGGGGAACTTGTCCGCAGTCAAGATCGTCGGTAGCTCGGACCGCCTGTACATGCGTGCGTCGTGCACGGACCCGGGATCTCCTGCGCTGCAGTGAAGGAATTTCGCCTCGTGGTCGCAGATAGCTTGAAGGAGCACCGATGGCAACCCATGTCGGTTGATGTACGACTGGGCATCTTTGCCCTGAAGCCCCTTGCAAACGATATGACTTCCGTCGATTGCTCCCAGGACTCCAGGGAAGCCTGCTTTCGCCTCGAAGCCGGATATAATATGCAGTGCCTTTTTCTCCGTCGGCCACGACACGAAGTTTGGGCTGTGGGTCAAAACAGCTAGACCAACTCGGTGCACTACCCTGCACACCGTAGACTTGGAGAGTCCAAAGCGGTCTCCAACAGACCTGTAAAATATAAAAACAGCCAACATCTAAATGAGATATAACAATGAACCACCTTGAGTTCGTTCTCATATACAGTATATACGCTTATTTTGTCATCTGAAATTTAAAGCGATGAGACCCTTTCACTGGCGCCGAACAGCTAGACATTTCAGAAATTTTTGTAGTCAACCAGACATTTCAGAAATTTTAAGCTAAGGAAATCCTGCTCAGACGACTTGTTCTCCGCATAGCTATGCGTGAGAGCAAGTCGTCTGCTTCTTGCGTAGGAGTTGCGGTGACGTCAGAACGACGCCGAGCTCTGATTGGCTCCGATTGCAAGGATAGGGGGTAGATCTCAATGCTAGATGCCTTGAGGTCAACCCATTCTTTTTTCAATCAGCCAAGAAGAGCTCGGCGTCGTTCTGACATCATTGCAACCCCTCCAGAAGCATACGAACTTGCACTCCGCATAGACAAACAACGAGTTGGGGATATTCATTATTTTGTTCAAGATCGAGAAATAACCCGTTCCTACAAAGTCACCTGAAGCACTCCAGGTTGGCAAGACTCCACACGAATATCAGCGTCTGCTTGGTAACGTCTATGGCCGGCCGGCCGCGAGGAACTTGCGGCTGAGGGGCGAGCAACGTCACTAGGCGCTCAACAGAAGTCCTTTGGAGCCGAAAATGACTTTTGAAGTCCTCGGGAGACTGGCGGGGGACAATGGTTTCCGCATACCCTGAAATCTTGGCCACTTTGCGCCTGAAATGATAACAAAATATATTATGTAGGATTTGTTTTAAAGTGCAGGTGCACTCGTTTCACGTGTCTCATCTGCTTCAATATATACATAATTTATCGTTGGTTTGCGTCTCCGACAATAATCAACCAGCTACTCATAACACACGTGCGATTCGTGGTCTTCTTTTTCCCGGTGACCAACGATTCATAGAATGCAAGCCTGGTAACACAAAAACAATTCATTCGGAACAAACAAGTCGATTGTGTATGTGTATATAGACAAAAACAAAAAAACAAAAAAACATCACTTAAGGGACGGATTTTACCCGAAGTCTTCCTTTAGACGTAAAGCGTAGGTAGTGTGGAGGTTCATAGTACATTATATAAAAGCTAAATAAAAAAATAAAGCCCACACGCAAAACATAATTTACTAAAATACGTATGACGGCCAAATCTTCTTTTATGTTCCTGCGCTTTGTCGGACGTGAACGCTAATCGCTTTGTCCTAACGATTTTACGTCCCTAGCGCAGCAGCTTATTGAATAAGATGGGAGTGAATTCGTAATTCACTCTCATCGGAGCCAATAGTTTCGCTTTTATTTGTATACAATAACTAATATAAGCTTCAAGTCGGCGTTGCAAGGTGTGCCAATGAAGCACGCTTTGGATACTTTTTTTAATTAACGCGCTAGATGCCGCTTTAAAGTTTATCTTGAAATGTTTCCTTACCTCTTCTTCGTTGTAAAACTCTCTAGGATTTCCCACTCCTCCGCCGCGTCGTCACTATCAAAGAAAAAGTTCGCAGCGGTTAATATCATCGTCTCTTCGAGTGCTTCCTCCATGATCAAAACAGATCGTCTGCTATTTTCCACAATCGAGCCTGCTATGCTTTCGTTTTGCCGTAACCCAAGACGAAGCCAATCCGCGTAGTATCCAGGTGATAACCCCGGCCGTTCCAAAATTGAGTCGCGGATCGTTTACTCGCGATATCACGTGGTATTACCCGCTGACGTAGGAGGGTAGCGTGGGTAATTACTTCTGAGTAAACAACCCGCTTCTGGAACGCGAGTTCTGACGTCATCGAGTAAGCGCGAGTAAGTTTTGAAATGCCAAGGTACGAAACCTTCACTCCGGAGTCGGATCGAGTAAATTTTGGAACGCAGCCTGCGTTTTCAAGTTGGGCGACTCTGTTCGCGCCACAGTGACGTCAGAGTCTAGTGAGTTACCGGCTCCAAGGTCAGTCGCGGCCTCGGCCAATCACGGCGGTCGGCGCCTCGGCGAGTTTCTTCTTTTGATCCCGCAGTGTAGCTATCCTATACATAAAATATTTCCTGCAGTTTATAGAAATCCTATCCACATTTAACAACTCTTTCAACTTCCTATAAAGTCACGTCATAATTTATATATTTTAATGAACCTTGTATAGACTTTCTTTTAACCGAAGATTATAGAATACAGACGATAGAATGGATATTGAATTTCTATCCCCACCTCTCAGCAGGTTTTCTGTCACCATATTTTTGTAGTATTTCTGTAGCCTAGACTTGATAGAATATTAAGATGCAGTGCGGAGAAGCGACATCATACCCAGTTAAACCCTCCTTGCAAAGGCTTTTTTTTCGATTGCGTTAAATAGTTATCGCCTTTTGCAATGCTTAATATTTGGAGAGGCAGTTCACCAAACCTTAAAAACTACATTTCGTATAAATTATGGGCGAAAAAAAAGCAACATACGTTGCAATCTTTTCATCTTTGGGATGGTCCTCGTTCAAATGATTGCTTCTCAAGCGTAGGGTATATACAGGGTGTTTCGGGAAGAGTGGACAAATTCGATATTGCGAAAACTGCGCTTCGCAATAGAAAGGGCTTGTGTCGTTTTGGTCTTGGGCTAGGGGCATATTTAAGAAAATTATAGAAGTCCGGGATATATAGATTGTTAATTTTTTTTTTGCGTAATAAGCTTTTCAATATTGTGTTTAAGGGCTTGGTTTCAATTAGAAACTTGCTCAGCACCAGTGAAAAACACGAAATCAATAAATTGCAGAATGATAGAAGGCACGCGCGACATTTTACGGCTTTCCGAAAAACCGCACAACTTCGACAGGTTTTTAAGTTTCGGTTTGCAATCGGAGCGCTTCTCGGCCCCGACCACCGACACAGTGATTCCTCTCAAGACACGGGGATTTTGAGATTGGGTGATGTTGTGCCACTGCTCCGACAAAAAATATTTGTGACCCTCTGCGGGAAAAGTTTCAGGACTAATGATGCTCGACTCTATGCTGCCCCACGACCCGACGGACGACGGCACCGACGACGCCTAGCTGGTCACCCAACGTACAAAAGAGGTTCGCCAGTTAGCCCGCCTTCGTATA
Source organism: Ixodes ricinus (assembly GCA_037355805.1). Classification (NCBI taxonomy): domain Eukaryota; kingdom Metazoa; phylum Arthropoda; class Arachnida; order Ixodida; family Ixodidae; genus Ixodes; species Ixodes ricinus. Next base: position 38,636 of record JAZHYW010016600.1, read on the forward strand.
AAGGACCAACAACCTGTCGACGCTGGCCGGTACAACTTCGGGACGGCGTCGGCCACGACCCGAAGTGGTCCACGTCGTTCGACTCAAGCCATTCTATGCGCGTAAGGACTGTGACGCTGCATGTTTATTTTGTCTCACCGTATTTTTCTTCGAAGCACTGAAGGAGGCGAAAGAGCCCTGCCGAAGCAGGAAGAGGAAGGAGGATTGCAGGCAGGGTTTTCCCCAAATATATTTGAGAGGTGGACAATGAAGGGGGGGGCGTTACTGGGAGGAAGGGGCTCTGAAGCACTGAAATACTGCTCGCTGAATGTTTGCGATTTCTTGACCGCACTGTGCCCACGCATTATTGATGCCAAATGCAGGCATCGGAAGGATAAGCATGCTGCTGCGAGATTCGCCGGATCTGGACGTTCCAAACCAATATGCATTTCAAAGACCACGGCTTTTTGTCTTCGAGTTTATCAGCGACAAAATATAGAGGTGTCTAGCACAACACAAAAATAAACGATCAGTTGGGTTAGTGGGAGGCAGAGCCACCACCGCCCACCGTGGGAAAAACCCTTACTGTCGGCTACGTTGGCGGTTTCTTCCGTCGCTGGCATTCGTGGCACTATCGTGTGTAGAGGTGGAGAGTCTTGAACCGCGTTTAAATGAATACGACTTCAGCGCATCGACTCCAATCGTACCTCGAATGAAGCCGATGCGGCAATCTTTACATGCATGCGCACCAAGCCCAGCGTGAAGGTGGCGCCATGTCGTGCCAAAGCCCAAAGTTAAAGCTGCGTTTCCGGCCCCGGCCGCACCACGTAAAAACATTTTCCGGTGTATCGCACGTAAAGGCCTTTCGACGATCTCGGTGAGTGTAAAGATCGTGCCCGCAACTTCGATTCTGTGCAAGGAGTTACGAGACGGAAGAACCATCGAATCCCGAGCGTTTTGGGCTCCGGGTCAGGCCGCAGGGCCACTATGGATAAGAGGCGACGTGCGTGCGCGCGGCCTGACGAGCGAGATTCTTTCCAACCTCTCTAAGGACGCCGCCGCGCTTAGCCTCGCCAAACCTTGCCACCCGCGACCGGACCCCGAGGCCGAAAGGCTCCGGCGCAGCCAGGAACGGCACCGAGGTAGGATCTGCTTGTTCTGCGCTACCATGCAGTGCTCGGAGCTCTCGGCGTCGTTCGTGCTTGTGCCGAAGCCTCTAGGGACTCCCTCGGTCGCGCAAGTCGTATTTTGCAAGGCTTGGACATGGGCCGCCCTCACCGAACAGCTCAGCTATATTCCACTCACTTATTTTAGCAATAAAAGCTCGCGTTTCTCCTCGGAAGAAAACTGCGAGCGATCACACGGGACAGACAGCCCACCGCCACCGCCGACAAAGTTGGCCGCCGCCATGTTCTCAGCTGTTCACTCGATCCCGCAGCGAACGCCTTCCCATAATCCTCCCCGTTTCAAAAAGCGATGCGATCTCCGTTTACACGGGCTGAATGCATGCGCACCCGCCGTCTCGGTCCACCTCTGTCTAGCGACTTGAATGTGATGCGCTTCCCTAGCGCATTAGGTTGTTTACATGACCGCATTGAATGCGACAACTGGATTCGATGCGACTAAGTCGCATTCATGTAAACGCGGTTTTTGAAAGCTTGAGCCAGTAGTACTTCTCTTGAATCCTTGCTAGAGTCCTGCTGTAGCTAAAGTGACCAGATGTCTGTTTGTCGTGGCAGGCTTGGAATATCTCTCATTGAAGACTTCTCAAAGAAATGTCACGACTGACAGGAACAGAAGAGGTGAAAATCCCGTTTCAAACTGATAGTTTAATAGGGTGAACTTGTCCTAAACAAAATGAAGAACGAGCATTAAGACAGCAGAAAAGCGGGCGGCAATTTGGCGGCGTAACAGCAAGCGAGAGCGAGACTGACTCGACAAGGTCGCGCGCAGCTCCTTATCTGGTGTGAGTCGGCGTCTCGATTATTCGGCCCAGAAGTTTCGAGCATCAAGCGTTGGTGGTGAAAATAAACAGGAATTTTCGAGAACAAGAAAGTAGGACGAAATGTTAAAAGTTACGTCCCAAGTGAGAATGAACACTAATCTTCGTGAAGTCCGTGACCGAGTCTTGCTTGCTTGGCCCCACGCGGGGCAATATAGAGGCGGCTAGCACATCACAAAGATGGGCAATCAATTGGGTTAGTGGGCGGTAGAGCTACCACCGGCCACTGTGGAGAGAACCCTGGCTGTTATTAAATACGAACCTAGCTCAGATACATTGGCTACTGTCACAGCAGTGCTTTCTTGTACACCATTTATCTTGAAGCTGACAGTGCGGTGGACGCTAAGAGCTCGCCGGACCAATTAATGGCCTCGCTTTTATCAATGACCTTATTCTCCGCTCGTGAGCTTGCGAGATGCGGGGCGGGTGATCACGAGGCGCAAGGTCTACAGTTGACTGTTTCAATAAGCATGCAACTTCCACCGTACCGCCACCCGGGTAGTGAATGGCGTTTAGCAGTTTCAAGTGATCACTTGCCCCCACTTTCACTCTCACTCTCGTGTACCACTGTAGCGACAATTGAATAGAATGTCTATTTATCACCTCAGTCAATCTTTGCTCATTTTTTACTTGCTAGTGGTATATCTGTCTCCAGACATGCAAGTAGAGCAAGTAAAAAGTGTTTATTATTCACGGTTTGCATAATTCATCTTTTAGAAAATGGTTTATCAACCTCTGTCGGGAAACTGTATAGATGCACCTGTACTGCTCTGGGGAGATTGTTCTCCCCTGCTTGATATCTCATGCTTTTGTTCTTGGGAAGTCACAATATCACAATATATAATAGCTGAAAAAACCAAGAAGGAAGTAATAAACTTACGTAATACGGGTTAAGTAATCAAGCCCGGTTCATTTTCAGAAATATTTTCACAAATAAATAGGCAAATACACGATGCCAGCCATGGGAAGTTTCTTCACAAATCGCGTTCGTGCCACTACTTGCTCTAACTTTCGGACTTGAAGCTTCCGCACATTTTTAGAGGCGGCAGCTTCTTGGATAGCATTACTTTGGTTCCGACAGTAGTTAGCCAGGAAAGTATTAGCTGACACACTCAAAATGTGCATCACAAGCTTGGGATTATGTCCAGGTCATCATACTTAGTCAACGGCTCCCTAGTGACACACGTTAGCACTCCCTTCTTGTTTTGAACTGCCGAGAACTGTGGTGCATCTCATTGTCCCTGAGCGTTTCCAGCTCTCGCTGTGCGTAGAGCCCGGCATTCACGACTGCCGGTTGAGGAAATTTCATCCGTCCCCGGGCGATTTCTTTGAGCATGCTTGCATCGTCGATCTGAATTCTTTTCGCTTCCGGGTTAGAAATTTTCTTTCCAAGCAAGCTTTTTTTTTGGAAACTGCATGGGCACAGTAGTTTAGAATATAGCTAATTGTAGGCATCTGATCATGTTTGGGAGTGATATCAGTAGCGTTAATAGTAACTTTGAACTGGTTGCGTTCCGCCTGCGCCACCTCTCCGTGTGTGACTTGTTCCTGTGCCCTGCCAAGTAACTTGGTGGCGGCCACCAGTGGCAGCATCTTTAGTAGCCTGATCTTCGTCTCTAACTCGTACAACTGGCGGATGAGAGTGTGGTCTTGTGTACCAGCAAGTCTCCTGTATTTTCCAAATCTGGCATCCAAAGAGTCTGTTTGAAATTTGCCGAGCAGAACATAGCTGAAACCAAGCTCCCCGAGGCAGTAGATGGACGCCTTTACCAGGGCGTTGCAAGTCAGCCTCAGCGCTTTATATGTATCATTGACCAGTCTCCCACTCTGTGTGTCCATCGCTTGCCAGGTGTCAAGCCACTCAACCATGTCATTGAGAAACTTGAGTTTCGGGTCTGCCACAGAAAGTTACAGGCTCCTGCATCGGGTCTCGCAGCCTCTGTCCCGTTCAAGGTGGTCTTCACATTTGTAAATTGCCACCATCTCGCAATCAGCTCGATGAAGTCAGCAGTTTCCAGGATGTTCCGGATGCTGAGGTCATTAACAAGTGTCCTTGGAGCTTGCACAACGTGGTCATTGAAGATTTTCAACACCAACTTCATATTCAGGCGTTCCAGACTTGATGGATGTAGCGCCTTGGCACTGAGTCCATAGCCAAACTTTGCGAGTTAGACACTCTTGTGAAGCTGCAACTCCCTCAAAGCATCAAACTAAGCTTGTTGCTGTGATGTGGCAGCAGTCGCCGATTCAATGCTCTCAAAGCTCGGAAATGCACAGCACCTCCTAGAACTTCTTTGGCTCAGCCAGTTGTTCTGAATACATTTCAAGAAGTGCACGAGGTCCACGATAAAAAAGAGGAGTCTGCCTGTGTCTGCTGGGTGGGTGTAGACCATCTCGAGTTTCGCTTGGGTGGCGAACTGCGAAAGCATCTTCCTTTTGATGGCATTATTGTTGGCTAAGACAGCAATGATCTTGAATCCTAGTGCTTCTATCCTTAGGATGATTTTCTTGACGAAGCAGCGCAGTTGTGTATTTATCTGGCACATGGGGAGGACATGTACCACATCTTTGTTGGATGACAAAAGGCTCTGAATCATGAACACATGCGCTATTCGTGCTGCTTTGCATGAGTTGGCAGAGATTCCCTTGACATTGCCTGCCTTATAATCGATGTAAGATTTTTAGTGTGCTTCATCCAACATGAGGGTGGCGACTTTCTTGTAATCCTCAACGTGTTCACATTGCTTCTCTATCTAGGACAGCAGCTATTCATCGTCTTGCTCTGTTGAGGGGTCCAGCTGTTGGTTGGAACAAAGTCTCCTGATCGTAGAGGAATGTGGCAGCGTGATGCGTGATGTGACCCTCATAAAGCTGTCTGTGTGTGGCGAAATTGTGTATATGAGGCTTGCAAAAATTAGGAAGTCCGGCGTGTACTTGGGCTTCTTTCTCAGCAGCACATCCACCTTTTGGCATAAAAATGCCTGCGCATCTGCAATGTCCTGAGCTTCGTTGTCATTCCCAAGGCTATCAAGTGATGACAGGATGAGTCCCAAAATGGCTTCCTTCTTGCTGGTGTGGCATGATGTGGGCGGCTTTTCGAATGCTCTGGTATTTTCCAGCAGGCCAACCAGCGTATTCAGACTGTTATGGTGGTCGGTATCCAAAAGTCCCCTGAAAGCTTGACTGTCTTTGTGCCTTAACAGTATAACCGTTAAGTCGGCCTTCACAGTAACAGAGTACTTCAGCCGTGGGATGTTGTAGGGGTTTTGGTTGATGTTCAGAAATCGAATACCTTAGTCGTTTTGAATGTAGTTCCAGAAGTGAGCGACATTGATGTCTTGGATTAGGTCTACGAGTTGGTCGTATGATATATCATCTTCCTTGTTCGGTTCTTTTGGTCTCTTTTTAGGTGGCTCTCTCAGTGGTGGCTCTTGAGGTAGTGAGGAGGCACTGCAGGCAAATATTGTCGGCACAACATTGTTGGAAAATCTCGGTCTATCGAGACGGGCCTGGAGGAGTGCTCCGATTCTGGGGTTTGTGTACTGTGGTGGCGTGATCACAGATTTGTCTTCAAAGTGTGTTGCACACACATACAATAAACAAAGTAGTACTGTCTCATGTGGCTGTGCGCTTTGGTAGTCTAAGCATCTGTAGATTTCAGTGAACAATGTAATATAATAATTTTGTCGTGATGCATTTGACTGTTTCATAATTTGTTGCAGGGAAATGTGACTCCACTTTTTTTTGTTTAACAACAAAATTACTGGGACCATCTAATATTAGCTAGTCCTTCTCGACTTAGGGTCAGCTTTCTTAACGCACGTTCTTCACTGAAGGCATGAATCTATTTACTCAATCTGAACTGACCCTTTAGTGAAGGAAGCTAGTAGATTGTCCTTCAAATGATGTAAAAGCAGTAATTTTGCTCCATATTTGCGCAACATTTCAACTTATGCTAGAAAGAATGAATAAGGAAATTCAGTAATCAAGGTGCCTATAATATTTAGATTTCAAATGCTGGCGTGCCGAAGCTGCATTCATTTCTATTGTACTGGAGTGCTGTGTGCACAGTATTTTATTCGTTAAGCAGAAGAGTTCATGTTGCTGGTGGCCCACATCATAAAGCATATAAGGGGTCCCGTCAATCGGACCCAGCGACCCAGCACCTCATCCGGGGACCAGCCAGTTCAGCCGGACTGCTCCTCAGGTAACGACAACCCGAACTAGCAGTTGTTTTGAAATAGTCTCTCTCTTTCTCTTATCAAATATTCAGCTCATAGTTCCACAGATTGCTAGACTCACATAAAATATAATACGTTTTTTTTTTCGTTTTTTTTTTGGGGGGGGGGAGGGTAGAGAGGATTGCATGACTTCAGAGAAACTATATAAAAGAGGTGCGAAAGTGTGATCGTGCACTGTGGGGAGGAATTAGCATGTGGTGTGGAACAGTGCCCGTACTGTATGAGCGCTCGTGCGAGACCGCAATGCACAGAGCGTTGTGCACACGCTTTTAACTTTGTCTTTGCTCGCACGGGAGGTCAAACGAAGCTTCACCTTCCGTGCGAAGAAGGAACTTGGTTAAGCGTACGTTTAGAAACTTAATTAAGTATATGCCTATTTTTCAAACTAACGAATACATACCGTTAATAAATATACTTGAAAACACCCAGTTACCTTGGCTCCTGGAAAGCCCTAAAACTACGGTTAAATGAGAAAAAGCACCTGTACCGTGACGCAAAGCTTTCCACTTGTAAGCGTCGCTGGACCGCGTTTTAGAGTTCAGCAGACGCATACAAGGAAGCGATTGAAGATGTAGAATCAAACTATTTTACACAAGGCCTCACAGAGATGTTGCTTATTAATCCCTCAAGATTTTAGAAAATCGTAAACTGAAAATACAGTGTTTCAGTGTCACTTAAGTCATCAAATGGTGATGACTTGCCCAGTGACGAATGTGCCGATATGTTGAATAATATGTTCATTGCAGCGTTTTCAAATGTTAGCAATATTGATAGCACTTTAATGGAACGTGCCGGTTACCTACCTAATGAATTCTATTTCCGTCGATCCAGTTGGTATACGTAAGATATTTGATGGATTGAAGTTGTCTTCATCAGGTGTGGATGGAATTAACCCAAGTTTCTTAAAATACTCATATGTACTTCTCCCTAACTCTTCCTAAATACTTTGAACAGTCACTCCAGAAGGTGTTTTTCACTCTGATTGGAGAGTAGGGAAGATGGTTCCTATGACAAAAGGTGGCGATAAACATTCTCCCAACAACTACCGTCCCATCTCATTAACCAGCATCTTATGTAAACTTCTCGAGCACATTATCTATTGCTATCCTTGTGAGCTTCTTAGATACGAATAATTTCCTCACCACAGCACAACACGGATTTCGTCAATCATTGTCATGTGAAACTCATCTTCTAACTTTCACCTATGGCATTCATTCCATCGTTAACCGTGGCTTACAGGTAGACTGCGCTTTCCTAGACTTGGCAAAAGCATTTGATAAGGTGCTTCACGAGCTGCTACTGAAGCTGGGTAAACTCAATATAGACGCTAACGTTCTTGCATGGATCCAATCTTTTCTGACTATCCGTTCGCGATTTCTTACAGTTGATAAAAGCATGTATCCACTTGTGTCCTTTAATTCTGCCGCTCCTCAGGGGTCTGTCCTGGGCCCCTTACTATTTTAATTTATATTGACGATTCGCCTATCAATGTGTCCCTTTATTTGTCTCTTGACCGATGATTGTGTAATTTACCATGACATTCAAGATGTCTCTGATTCGTTTGAACTTCAATTCGAACACTAAGTCTGTCTCTCGTGGGTGTGAGTCGGAGCTAAGCAAACTAAACACTAATAAATTTGAACACATTAGAGTGTCCCGTAAACCTAACGACTGTCCTTGTTATTACCTTGATGGCAACTCTTTGGAACAAGTATCATCTTACAAATATCTCGGCGTTCACTTAACTTCTAATCCTTTAATGGAAACGCCATATGCAACCTATCACTTCTCGTGCTAGCTGTATGTTGGGCTACATAAAACGTAACTTCTCAATGGCAGTCGTTTCACTTCAACTGATTTTATATAAAGCATTCATCAGACCAAAGCTGGAATATGCAGCTTCTATCTGGGATCCCGGTCACAATACCCTCGTCATGGCACTTGAATCTATCCAAAATCACTTAGCTCGTTTCATTCTATCGAACTATCATCACACTGCTAGTGTCACATCAATGAAAATTGGTTCATCTTTACCATATCTTTCTCTGCTCCGTAAAGTTTCAGGTTTATGTTTATTTCACAAAATTGATTTTAATAATCTCATCTTACACAATCAAGTGCTAACTGTCCCCTTTTATATCCTGTCCCGTGTTGATCATCAGCATAAATTTGGAGTCCCGAGCTCACTAACAACTGCATTTCACTCATCAATCTTCCTCGCAAAGCACAAGAATGAAACCATCCCCCCGGGTTAATTTCTACCAATACTGACCATAATCTATTTCGAAATGCTATCACTAACCATTTTTCCAATGATTCACGACATGTTTGATTTTTTCTTATATTATTACTCTTGCTTATTATTTAGAGTTTCTCCTCCTATCTTTTCGTACCTGCTACCCCCTCCCCTATACGATGCCTCCGGGCCCTGAGGGTATGTTCAATAAATAAATATATAAATATATAAATAAATAACAAAGTATAGACACCGTCCAAAGCAAGAAAACAAGATAATCAAAGCAAAAAATTGAATTTAGTGCAGTCCGTATTTGGTACGTTGGCGGCACGCAGCATCGAAACAGCTGCCCGGTAAGACCTATTCACAGGGCAGCGTTTTCTTTCGCTACGTTAGGAACGTAAGTCACTTCGGCCTTGAAATTTGGCCTGCATGTGCCGTGCGCGAAGTTAGGCTGAACCGGTCGTCATCCGCCATACGAAGCAGGGATTTCGCGGTGGCTCTTGCGTATATAGACAAACGCGAAGACGCTGTCGGATGTACCAATCGTCCAACGATCCACAGGCTTTAGCCCGAACTGTGTTTGCTAGCTCTTCTTCTACTACTTCAAAAGGACGTCATCACACTTTTGATGGAATATATGGTAAAATTTGACCATGGCTGAAGCAGTACAGGTTTTCCCGTTCATTTCAATTCAAATGGTGGTAAATCTAATCCAAGTGTCATTCAATTTAATTCAAGCGCCATTCAATTTAATTCTAGCACTACCAGATTTAATCCTGGGATCGGTCAATTTAATTCACGATATACACATGCACTCTTTTGTCTTCATGTGGTTTTGTTTCGCTAACACTTTTGATGAATTCGAGTAATTATTTATACAATTCGATTTCGTCGAGGACCACTAACACATTGATCTCTATTTCGATCTCTTGGAGTTACTAGTTGCACGACTAACATGTGGATTTGGTAACCTCGAGATATTTTTGGTGCAATCGACTTTAGCTGGATTGACGTTTTGTTTACTAGTAAACAAAACGTCGGTACACTGAATGACAAATACGCTGGTGCTGGTCCGCCATTGCGCTGGCACTGACCCACAATTACTCTGGCACTGATCTGTTATTACGCTGGGAGCCTGGGACTAATCCGCAATTGGACTGGCTCTGACCCGGAAATACGCTGGTACACTGATGGTTTCCTACCGTACCACCGGTTCCATCCTGGAGATTTGTATCGGGAGCTCACTGGGAACATCCTGTATTCCCGACGTCCCGGTTTCCCAATAAGTTCCCGGTACCGGCCGGATTCCGGCATTGGGCCCGGCCCGATGTCGCCCCTTGAGGCGTTTCCGGCACTGGCCGGTATTAGTATCCCGGCAGGCCAATACCGCCCCATCCCTAATCCGACGTATTGTGCTACTTGGGCACTTTCTCATTACTTCAACTTATTATTGATACAGTTCAGATGATATAAATACAATTGTAATTTGTGATTACATCTTTTATTACTTCTCGCTATTATTGACACCGCTGAGTTAAAGTAACTTCCACTTCTAATTACTTCGACCCCATTAATTAACACAATTTACATAATAGAATGTTCAGCACACATTTTTATTACTCTCTCGATTACTTCGAAGAATTATTGACAAAATATGACTTCGTAGACGCTAGCTCATTTGATATGTTGATTACTTTTTGGTTGTATAGCTATTGTTGACACGAATAATTTTATGGAACGCAAACATTTCGTTAGTCAGGCGATCGCTTTGAAATTAATATTGACAAAGGCGACTTCCTATAAGTTCAGCTAAGAGTTTGACTACCCTTTGATTAATCCGTGTTACTATTCATCAAACTGACTTTGAATTAACTCAATTAACGTAGTGGTTACGTTTGATCTTTCCCCGATATATTTGTCACATAACTCAGTTACTAACAGCATTTTTTACATCCTTGAGTACGTAGTGATCTATTCGTCTTTTTAGTGGTCTAACTAACATAATCCTCACTCTCATTATTTGTTCTGGTGGGAACAGCGCGCCCTGTCTGTGTGTTTTTTCGTCCTCGCCCTACGTCTTTTTTGCGCTGTTCCCACCAAAGAGTCTCATTGTTACTTTAAGCTGTTATACCACCGAGTGATTTATTCTCACTTCAGTTCCCATTTTGATCACAATTTTTATTACTTCGATTTACTATTGAACCACTGGAGTTTCATTCGGCCTAATTCGCATGATGATTACTCTTGACATTACTTTGAGCAAATTAAAGACTGACCGATTTATTATGAGTACCAGTGACATTATGATTACTCTTTTGATTACTTCGAGTTAACTATTGACCCAATGAACGTTAATTCACCCTAATTAACATCGTGATGACTTGATTACTTTGAGCTAATATTCAACCCATTGATTTGTTATATGCTTAACTGATGTTGTGATTAGTAGTTTAATTACTTCGTGTTGCTATTTACTCAATATACTTTATGTCAGCTAATTAACATTCTTGTGCCGTGCATATTGATGCCTTGATTACTTGGAGTTATTATGCAACCAGTTTATCTATTTATTTAGCTCAATTCACAATAATATTACTCTTTTGACTCCTTAGGGTTACTTTTGACCCATAGTCTTTAAGACGGCCTAAGTGTCATTATGATTTTTTTATTACTTTAATGTAATATTCTAACAAATATTTTGTTATGAGCCCAATAGACATTTTGATTACTCTTTTTATCACTTTGAGTTACCATTGACTGAATTGACTTTAATTCGGCCTAATTGATATTTTGGGGACGGTCACTTCCAGTTGGTGTACCACGATTTCTTTTATTACAAGCTCAATTCACATTATTATTACTCTTTTGATTACTTTTAGTTTCTTTTGACTCATTTGACTTTAATTCAGCCTAGTTGACATGCTGATGACCGCGAAGTAATCAAAGGAGTAATCACAAACTGCTATTGCACTGTTATCATTTGAATTGTATTAAAAAAAGTCAAACAAAAAGAAAGCGTAAACAAACCGTTAATTCAGCTAGATTAAAGCCGAGTGCGCCACTAAGAACTCGAGGTTACCAAAACAGTAATTAACAGGTCAATTAATCTGTGTCAATCATGCGACTAGCAACTCCAAGTAATCGAAATAGTGATCAAAATATCAATTGTCCCAAACAAAATCTAATTCTATAAACAATTACTCGAGTTATCAAAAGTTTAAGCGAAACGCGACCACTAAAGACAAATAAGCACATGTATATATTGTGGATTAAATTCACTGACGCCGGGACTAAATTGGGTAGCACTGGGATTAAACTTGATAGCGCCTAAATTAAATTGGATGGCACTCGGATTAAATTTATTGCCGTTTGGAAGAAAATGGGCGGGAAAACCTGTAGTTTACGGTAATTTCATTTGCGAATATATGTTTTTGTGTACCGTGATGGTCGCAATAAGTTTCAAAATTATATATCACAACAAGTTTCGAAATTATATATCGTACCCCGCGTCACGCCGACGATGTCGTCTGTAGCGCGGCCGCGCGCTCTAGCATTGCGGAAGCTGCGCTTTCTTCGTGAATGGTGGGTGCAGGAAGCCCACATGTTTCATAACAGAACGTCGGTTTGTAATTGAACCTGCCGAGTTAGTCATTGCGCTCGCACGTCATTCGACAAAAGGAATAAAACGTTTGCCTCAATTACAGCAGAATTGCACTACGTGTATTTTCTCGCTCGCCCCCATCGAGATCCCATCTCATGCTGAAGACGGAAAGAAGTTTCTATCATTGTAACCTCGTTCTCTTTCCACTAAAGGGGAACAGAGCCAATTATTGTACGTACTACGTGCGCACCTTTGAGCGTTGGGACACTATACTATCCTTCGGCAATGCTTGCAGCCGCTGCTGCCTTCGAGTTTCATCGGTCGGGGACGAAACAACAGGCACCAAATTATGAGACGTGTGCTTATTTCCTTGGCAGCCTTTCACGCAGCAGTGGAACGGAATCTTCACCGATTCGTTCGACCATCGTGGGTCGAGTGTCTCACAATACAGCGGCAGTGCCGTTAACCGCTGTAGCAAACGATGTAGGGGACGACGGCCGTGTTCCAAATTTTACTCGATCTTACTCCAGGGTAAGGGTTTTGTACCTCGGCTTTCCAAAACATACCCGCGTCCAGCGTTCTTCAACCTGTGTTGTAACGTGACACGACCCGCCAGAGTAACTCGGATTCATTTGGGTAAGATTTGGAGCGCAGCCGACGGCGCTCATCCGGGCTTCTGGAGGGCGCTGCGGAGATCTACTAGTTATGACGTTTAGAGGAGGAAAGGCGCAGGCGTTGTGAGGTGGTATTGCTACAGCCCTTCGGAACTGTTGATGAGGCGGCGCCTACAGACAAGTCTTCCAGGTCTGAAGTGGTCACTAGCTCCCAAGTGGCCGTCAGAGGTCGTCCGGCGTCAAAACTTGGCGGTGCGAAGTCAAAGGAAAACTTCAACCGTCGTCACGGAGCCCGGTCACTGTGGCCTTTTGAAGCAGGCGAGGATGCCGGAGTCCAGGACATTTTGTGCGCAGCAAGAGTGCTGAGCCCGTCACAGCAACCCTGTTCCTACGTTGTCGACACCCCTAATGGGGTAGTGCAACGCAACTGCAGCCATCTGGTGCCCTTCACCCCCAGCCGGCCGAGCAAGCCGGTTCGTATCCTGTCAGCCACACCCGGCCAGTCAACCCCATAGTTGAACTACAAGCCAGCCTTTTGACTGTTGGCTCTTCAGACGTACCTGGTGCTCCCAGTGCATGTCATCCCAGGCGGCACCATGACAGAACAGCACACGACAAAACAGCACGCGACAAAACAGCACGGTCAAAACAGCACGCGTCACAACAGCACAGCGTCAAAACAGCACGGCGACAAAACAGCACGCGTCAAAATAGCACGCGACAAAACAGCACAACGTCAAAAGAGCACGCGCCTAAACAGCACGGCGTCAAAACAGCACAACTACAAGACAGCATAGCGTCCAAGAAAAGGTGTTTCGAAAATTATTGCGGTAAATATTTATAGACTCATAAACTTCTGTTTTTTTTTCGGTTTATTGACGAAAATCAGTATACTGACGAAATTATAATATTTAAAAGCGTTTGTTTAAAATGTATAGTGAGCGAACCAGGTACTGTTTTATTTTTTTATTATTTGTTGCTGTCTGTGGCAGCCGACGCGACGTGTTCTGCAAGACACACTATCGTGACATGACATTATTGTGGTATGCTCGTATTTGCACACAGGACGAACATGAGCTTCACTACCACTTCGATCAGAGAGGCAAATATCAAAATCCAGAAATTTGCAAGCATTGTACTCATTGCGATATCTTCCCATTTTCATGACTGCGAGAGGTGGTGAATTCGCGCCGACCACAGTAACGGCAATAAAACAATCGTATTTATGCCCTCCTCTAGTAGACCATTGGCGGATCCAAGGGGAGGCGACGGGGGCGGCCGCCCCCCCCCCCCAAACGAAGTCGACCCCCCCCCCTCCCCCCTTCTCGGAGGGCAATTTGACATGGGTGGACCCGCCGGTGTACAAGAAAGAATGGGAGAATAGTATCCTTACAAATTTTCCGCCCCCGCCCCCCCCCCCCCCTCAAAAAAAAAACAAAACGGACTACTGGATTTGCCCCTGTAGTAGGCGGAAGCTAGGGTTGTTAAAAATGTGCGGCATTTACGGACGCTCTTGATTTGCATTGTGAAGTTCACGATTAGATTTTCTTCTTTGAACAAAGAATTGGCACATAAATCCCTATCAGGTTAAAAACCCAGATTTCATCCTGAAGACCCCGGCGCTCCCGGAGCTTTTGTTGAAAGTTGAACCGACCTCGGAGACAAGTTGGAAACTGCGAAAGGAAGTGGTCATATAGTCAGGAATGGGTCACATCCCCCCCCCTCCAAACGCCCTCGAAAATACTGACCTTTTTCTATTAATACTGACCTTTTCTTTTTCTGCTGACTATAAACGACACGAAAAAATCCGGCAAACGTACCAACAAGACCTTCGCTGAAGGAAGTTCGGACAATTGCATTCGTTTGCTTGAAGCTTTCCGCCTGTCACCTTACGGGAATGCATTACGCTGGATGCCGATCGGTAACTCCTGTAGTGATAAAAATCATGGTCCTCTACCAACTGCCGTGCCTTCCAAACTGTGGGCCCGACAGATCCAGTGGGGGGTCGCGAAGCAATTGCTGCCATCAAATTTTGTTTTTGTGGGGATTTAAGTTTAGTCATATTCAGCATACATTTTATTATGTAGACTGCTACTAGTACTCATTATTGTAACTGACTCTTGTAGACTCGTGAAAAGCCCGAGGGGGGTCGAGATGCAATATTTTATAATTTGGGGGTTTCAGGGTGCGGAGTTTGGTGAGCTCTGAAATAGGCAATAAGTTACTTTATAACCTAGCGATAATAAATGAAAAGGTCAAGGAGGTTCGATATTATTCGCGCAGAGGGAGGTGAAGAACGCGCTCGAAGTTGCTACATACTTGCTGTTTTGACGCCGTGCTGTTTTGGCACGTGCTCTTCTGTCGCTGTGCCGTTTTGACGCTGTGCTGTTTTGTCGCGTGCTATTTTGACGCGTGCTGTTTTGTCGCCGTGCTGTTTTGACACTGTGCTGTTTTGACGCGTGCTGTTTTGACCGTGCTGTTTTGTCGCGTGCTGTTTTGTCGTGTGCTGTTCTGTCGCGTTCCCATCCCAGGCATCAAATGGTCACCCGTCATGGGCGGCCAGTGAGGCCACCAGAGAGACGAGTTGTAAGCTCGTGGTTAAGTCCCTTTGAGCTCGTAAGGGGGATGTAGTGAGTCCATCTTCCAAAAGATGGCGCCACCCATTTTGTCGGGCGGTGCTTCCGTTTTCGTTCCTGTATTTGTGGGAGTCAAGGCACACTTTGTTCTGCGTTAAGCTGGCGTGACCATTTCTCAAATGCTGTCTCGTCAGCTGGCACGCGGTCGCAACAGTAAATACTTTGAGTTAATCCTCCTTTCAGTCAATACGTAATTTGCCAGTTAATGCTTTTAGTCTTTTTTAGTTTTTTTTTGCAAAGACATATTTTATTTTTTAGGAAACAAAAGTCGGGTTTGTTTTGCTGAGCACCAAGTAGGCAAACTACTGTTTTGATCCAAATTAAAAATGTTCCCCAGATATGGTCGGCCAAACTAATCTGAAAACACCTAGGTATATATTTCAAGAGACCCTGAGATATTAATTTACTTCTTAAATATCGAAGTACTCTTCGCGTTTTCCCCTTTTGCTCGCTTCCTTTTTTTTCCGGTATCCCCTCCACTTTTTCCTTACCCCAAACTTGACTTTCCTTGCAGCTTAGGAGAGGGGGACCGCTAAGAGGATAGTCTTCATTGCAGAAAACGGATGTTGCACGTCGGCCTTTAAGGTAGTTCAACAATCTGACCCCGTTTCTCTTGCATCTTGGTTGTTTTCTCCCAGGTTTTCCGATGGGTCTGTGCTGACTTCTGCGGGTTATGTTTACAACTTCAGTATAAATAACCATCCGCGTAAGTTACATAAGTCATCAGCATTTCAATGACAGCTATAATAGCAACTACACATACAGTTTTTTCCATTGATCGGGAAAGTTGGTTTTTGAAGTTACGGGATCATAAAAAGACCATCCAAAGTAAACCAGACGTACAAGCCAACAGTGAAATGTATCCCTACTAAACAACCATACATTTGCAACCCTTCTAGTCCGAGTTCTTTTATTTGTATGACAATTTATACCATAGCACCCACCAATAACAATCCAGCGCTCTACAGAATTTCGAACTCCGCGTGAGTATGTTCCTTCTCTCTACGAAACCCGATGTCCCATTTTGAGGCTGTATTCATCTTCTCAAGATAGTTCCAGAGGGTTGTTATACAGTGTGGTTCAATTTTCTTTTGTCTGCTTTTCCGAGTGCATTTTTCGGAATGCAATCAACAAACACAACTCCTCCGTAGAGATGCTTGTGAACTGCGAGGCGCTCTGCAAGAAATGAAATTGCGTGAGTAAGTATTTATGAAATATCAACCACGCAATTTTTGCGCGGAGCCTATTTACAGGAGCAGTTTCGCTTATCTAGCTTCGTAACTTGCTGCGGCATCTTGCAGAAATGTACACTCATCCTCCGCCCTAATATACCTTAGGGGTTCGAACCAGACGCCAAAGTGTCAAAATTAACCGTTTTTAATACGAAAGCATTAACTGTCCCATGGAGCGAAGCCGGCGTTGTCTGTAATCGTGGTCTGTAAGCGTCTGTAGCAGAAAAATGGCACCTAAATTTCCATCCCCAATAAAACACGCAGAAAAGCACAGCAACGCAGATGCCCAGTGACGGAAACCGGCGGATACGCTCAACGTCGAAGCGAACGCGCTCTAGAAAAAAATTTAAAAATTTCTAAAAACGCCACGGAAGCCGTCGTGAAGCCGGCAGGGTTCGCCGCGCCTGCGCAGTGGAGGAGAGTGACGTCACCACCGGAGCTACGTGCGCGAAAGGAAGACGTAGTACGCTGCTTGTTGGAATGCATTCCTAGATGTAAGCAGGCTTAAGTGTCTGCCGAACTTTTTCTTGTTCAAACGTTATAACCGATTTTCTTTAATTTTAGATGGGAAAATGGCGGCCGATGAACCTGTTATATACATGCAGCTGATTGGCGCCAGTTACCGAAAACAGGCCCCATTTTCCCATTGAAATTTTCAGAAATTTCAGAAAATGTTATGACTTTTGACTGAGATAACCTTTAGTTCCTAAATTTTGTTATGTGGTGTGGGCGGAGAATGACCATTAGGAGATGCGTCATTTATTTCTGGAATCAAAAATACTTTGTTTTTGTTTTTTCTTGGAGTATATTATCAGATATGGTGAAAGTGCAGCTAATACTGCCTAGAAAACAAAAAATGTAGTCTCCGACGTTTGGCTAAAAGAGGCGCCTTAGGGCTGTCTTGAGCACTACGTAGCTGAGTTTCTTGGGGATAAGTCAACTGCCACACTAGGACCTCCAGGAGCTCTTAGTTTCTTCTTTTCTATCAGCTTCTTGTCTGGATATACCAAATATAAACTACGAACATTGCATTATACCTTCTGAAAACATCGTGTTACTTTTGCGAACAAAGAATTGCGGACCACCTTGAACAACAAAAACAAAAAATAATAAGGAATTGAAGAGGGGTACGGCAGTAATCCCCGAAGATAAACAACGTGCTTAGTGCACGTCACATTGCCGACTCATAAAATTCCCACATTTATATCAAGCAGTTTGTCGTTACCAGGGTACTTGGATATTGTCCCTACAACAAGAAAAAACAAAAACTCTATCTGGATTATTTCACTCCGAGCTCAAAATTCCAGGCTTATATCTACGAATCTACGCATTGAGGCCTATCTGCGAACCCATTACAACCAATTATCTAGATTTTTCTTTTGCCATGCGATCTATAGAACTTCCAAAAAGTCAAACTGTACGGTCAGTGAAAAACAAATTTCGGGTTTGTTGCATAATGCATAATGCTCATTACATTCAGATGATAAATGAAAGCTGAAGTCCTGGTAAAAAAAGAAAAAAGCTGAGTTAAGAGCTGTCTTCTATGGTTCTGAAGTCTACAGCAGTACACCTAATTTATTTACATATTTATACCTACGAAAACGGTCGAAGACTGAATGGGTTTAACTTCGTCTTTATCGGTCTGGGTGCTCCGTCCCTACAATTCTTTGTTTCCTTAATTTTTTTATTGCGATTGAATTGGGCAGAAACAAACATAAACCTCAGTCTCCACTTTTTATTCTTGCTCACAAGCTCCATTTTAACCACTGTCAGCACTCTGTCATCTGTTATATGCCTTTCCGCGGCGCCGCAGCTCTCCTGAGCCGCAATAATAATACTAAACCGGACTTATTTTGAAAATCCGTTCAGCGATTGCCAGAGGGCACGTGGCGACCCCTCTGCCTCCTTTTACCCATAAAAGGTGTCGTGGCTTCATCATCGGCTTCTGAGAGCCGGCCTAGAGGCCTGCAAATGTCATCTGACAGCACCGATGACGTCACTTTTTCTAGAATTCCTCTTTTAAGCTCCTGCGCTCGGCCAACACCATTTAGATAGAAAGTGCCTAATTTTATATGTCATCTACTCAGGGACAGCAAGGGGAACCATCTTGAACGCGAGTGCTGCAACATCGTTGGGCTAGAACTCATGTTCAGTCAGAACAGGAGTAACAGCCGAGAGCTGACGCAGCACTATCGTTCAATCTGTGACCTCTCTGGCCCTCAGTAGGCGATGTAGAACATTCAACACTGCGATTTTCTATCTAGGTGGTGTTGGGTCAGCAGCTCACTGCAGCGGCCCTCGGAGCTTCGGCGATATTTTAATTTAGTAAAACATGCTCCTTGGCTAGTTGGTGTATATTTAGTAGGTACTAAATAAAGTAGTGCAAAAGAGACGAGGACAAGAGAGTAGACAGGCATGTCTACTTCCGTCCTTGTCTCTTTCGAGCTGTTGTATGTTGTACCTAGGTATCCTAATGAGCGATTACGTCGCTGCTACTATTGAAGTCGAAAGAAAAATTGGCACTCAGACTGGAGTGCATACGAACCAGCGTGCTGTCTTCTTACCGGCGTGCTGGTTCATGTGTAATCCAGTGTTTTCTTTATTATAAAAAAACCTGGATTTTTTTTTAATTCGAGAAAAAACTTTGAGTTTTTTTATGGAACTTCAAATAATATTACGAGCATTACAAAGCGTTTGAAAATGTCTTCCCTCTCATGTTAACAGCGCTAGTTTATTCAGTAGCTGGTTGCAATAATTCATCCGAGGTGGTATTTACTCCGAGTGAAAAGAGTACCATGATCGGTTTAAAACATTTTAGATACTTAAACTCATGTGCTAAAAACCTACCCATAAATGGCCTTGTATGTACATGGACAGTGCGTTGTCTTCAGAATATAACCTACAACCTAGAGTCATCCCTAATAAAAATGTTACCTAGAGTTTCGAGAATTGCTTTTCAGTGTAGACTCAAAGAAAGCTGCTTAACTTGGCGGGTGAGACATCACCCTTGAAATTTAGCGGACTTCACGTTGCTGGTGCGAATCGCCTTTTTACGTAGATATTTTTCCGATGGCACCTTAAACTGTTCAGCGTTAAAACAAATATTAGATATCAAACCAGCACAATGTATATTGCCCTTGATATCGCTGAGTACAAAACCGATACATAGAAACTCTGACCGTTATTGTTATCTGTGCTCAGAGGAGAGAAGTCATCTTACCTGCGACAAACTGCTGCAATTCCTCGGCCTTGACTCCTCGAGGTCCTCTGTGACATGGTTTCACGACTACGAAGGCCTTTCCCACGTTGCCATACTCCATGTGGGGCACACTAATAACTGCTGCTTCCTCGACGCTCTCATGAGTCAACAAAACAGTTTCAACATCTGACTGGGCAACTTGCCGTCCCATACAGTGATAAAATTGCTTAATTCGCTCCACGATGTAAAACCGCCCAGTTTCATCGTAGTATGCAATGTCTCCTGTAAATAAAATTTAAGTCATTAACCTTTACACTGTTTATTAAGTCACACATAGGCTTCTAAACCAATGAAATGCAGTGTTTATGTGCGACCATTAAAATTATTAGGAGACTTAAACCGTCGTTTCGCGAAGTGAAGAACCTTTGTGTTATTTACTGCATAGTCAATTCCCCGCAAACCTTAGATGGGAAACTGAATTGGCGTATAGGTTACGCGACGTACATTATTTCCCGATATTTAGTGGGGAACTTATTTAATGTGTAGGCCACAAGACGTGAGGTCACGTTACGTCGATTTCCCCGCTAACGATGCCTGGAACTCGGCGCGTGTCCTGAGCTTTGCCAACCTCAGCGTGTGGCTGTGATCAATATTGGCGGCATATAATCGGCACCGAAATCATGTGGCCGCTGGTCCTGGTTGCGAGTTGAGGGGTGAACACGGCTTGCTTTTCTTCAATTTTTCTGCGACGTTATATTGCGTGGGGAGAAAAACGAACCCGTGCTTCACCGGTCATACGAACCCGGTCATAAACGTTGGAAATTCGTTTTAAACGTCATTCGCGCAAAAGAAAATGATTGTCGCACCGCGTTTTTAAATCAGTTATGAACATCAGTATAAAACTTCACGCAAGATTTCGCAAGTATGCATGACTGATCGTGCCGTGACGTCACATTGGGCATGGTAACGTCAGAGTCGCGGGCGCTGACGTTATTCCCGGTTTTGATCAACCTGCTTGATGGTGCGTGCAAAGATCATTGCAATAGAAATGAGCTTACCTAAATACCGTAAATCTTGTCTTTCTTAGAACGAAGATATTTTCTTGAGACAGCAGTCAAAAGCTGAGGTGGCTCTCTTTTGCCTGATGTTGACGTCAGAGCCTGTCGCCGTTGCCAACAGAAACGCTGTGTTATGCGGGTGTAATCTGAGCAGTTCGGCTCTGTTTAAAATTGAATTACTCGTGCGGAGGAGGATTATAAATTCGGATATTGTGCGGATGCTATTCCTAAAAGCAATGCCAATATAATTTAATTGTCTTCTGAACGACGAAAAGTTTACCAGACAGTCGCTTCAATATTGTTTGGCAGCCAATTAGCTTGACGCATCAGCCGATAAGAACACCGAGTAAGGAAGCGAAGTGTGTTCACAATAGACCACGCCCTGCATAACTTAGGCTGCCACCGACTATACTTTGGGACGCTCAAATGTAAAATTGATGTTTGTCCGAGAGTGAGAAAGAGCAGAGGTAAGGGACGTATTTGCGAGAGACTGGATGTGTAGCGGCGAAGATCACTGAATTAGATTGCGCGCTGGTTGCCCTCGCCCCCACCACGAGAGATGCTGGCTCGGAGCACGAGCGTCAGAACAACTATCGATCTCGACGGTGGCAGACATATCCGCCTGTCACAATACACGAGTTATCCTACAGATGTTTGTCACATTTATACTATTATAGTTAACCACATCTATAGAAACAAAATATAAAAAACCGATTTTGCAAAAAAAAAAAAAAAAAGCGCGAAGAAGGTAAGAAAGGGTTCCATGGTTCCTTAGTCATCACGTTTAAAGAGAAGCTGAAGTGGTTTTGTATTTGAGGAGAAACACTTAAATCGTCCTCGTTTGGCTTCTAGGATGACGAACATCGAGATTATTTTTGAATTTGGTGCACGGAGGCTGCACAAAATAATTTTCAATGTACCGCCGAAGCCCCTCCTTCCCGGAGTGTGACGTCATACTAGGAGTTTTCGGACAAAAAACAAAGTCAAATTAGTCGTTAGTTGTTTATACAGCAGGAGGTTAGTCTGCCAGAACATGGCGACACTGTTACCCACTGTAGGTAAGCAATTTAACCAGTGCAGTACGACTGCTAACCTGGGGTCTTTATCGTGCAGCACGCAGCAGTGATACACGACCGCGCGCCGGTACGATGTTCATACAGATCGAAACATGTAGGAATGGGGATTCTGCCGCGCGAGCTTTCGCTCCACGTGCTTCGGAGTTTTCTG
This sequence comes from Ixodes ricinus, assembly GCA_037355805.1. Lineage (NCBI taxonomy): Eukaryota > Metazoa > Arthropoda > Arachnida > Ixodida > Ixodidae > Ixodes > Ixodes ricinus. Next base: position 60,664 of record JAZHYW010016600.1, read on the forward strand.
AATCTCCGCTCTTGCGCATCCTCAGCGCCTAACGAAGCTATGCGCGCGCACTCGTGCTAAAAAATAAAAAAGGTAAAAAGAAAAAACGACACGACTGGTGTCCGTGCGGGGGAATATACCTGGCAAGCTTGCAATTGCACTCGCTGCCCACACGAGCGACACGCGCTTGGTGGCCGAAAGATGCTATGCTTCCTTTCACCTTATGCTGTACCGCAGCGAAGGCTATAGAAGCGCAAGCTCATAGCGTTGGCAGCAGCCCTTTGTGCACGAGAGCTTGTGCCGTCGAAACGTGCCCCAGAGCAAGGAGCTCGCGCTTGCAGCCTTTCCTGCGGTACATCATAAGGTGAAACAGAGTATAGTATGACGTAACGGCTGGTCGGAGGTGTTTCGTGTTTTCTCTCGTTTAGTTACATCCTCCAGGAAAACGGACGTGACATTGAGATACAGTGTACTAGAATACTTGGGTAGTGTTGGGAGCGGAGGGGCTCGCCTGAAGCGCGTGGTATTGATCGCGACGGGTGTCGACACCGGCGCGTTATCCAGAAGGTGTGCGCATGCGCGGCTGCACGCGCGAAAATATGAATCTTTGGTGCCGCTTTGGTGGAGTGCACATAGGATTTCTGATACAGCTACAACCTGCCAGCAGTCGTACCGCGGCATCAATTACGCTGCGGCACGATCGTTAGCAACATCATGCTTCAATATATTGGACGGTATGCTTACATTACCCTTCCTTTACATAAGAACAATTGCTACTGCAAAGAAGCGGATTGCAAGTTGTTTAAGCGTAGAATTAGTCGTGACTTTCGGTTTGTCGAATGGTGAGAATTTTAAATGAAATGCCCATTTCCTTGACCGCATAGGCCGAACATTAGATATTTGAAAGGGATATCTAAAACTCGGAAGCAGTTTTTTTTTTCCTATCTTATTTTATAATGGAACGAAATGGCACATACTGAAGTCCGAGATTGTTTTAGCATGTTTTTAATACTCCAGGTTAACCTCTCTTTCTTCTTTCTGCCCATCTTCTTTTTCTTGACCTTAATCAGCTCGCTTCACTTGTCGCTAATTCTCGTGTTCATTTATGCGACAAACCACCCAAGCGACGGTCGCAAAGGGGTGAGAATCTTCACTTCTTCATGGCTGCCACGGCCATCCGAGGACCACCCGGCGTTCACTTGTAAGAAATGGCTTATAAGCCGTGACAATTTTTATCACGCGTTTTAACATTGAACTTAAGCCCAAAAACTGAGACAACGTGAGCTGAACAAGTAATGCTTTATAACATTAAAGAAAAAACAAGCAACTATTTCACATCATTTTGAGCAGAAAACATGAGCACACATATATCAGGCAAGGAAAACGTTGTAATAGTTTACAGCACGGCATTGAAATAATGGTTACAATGTGCAGCGCATACATGGCCCCGAAGGTATACTTGGCATACCACATCAGGTGAGTTGTCGAAACAAATGAACACCGCCCTTTCGATGCTGATCTTGTTAGACTTCGCCAAGCCCGAAGAGCGGTCTCCAAATAAGCCACACCGCCAAGTTGCTAAACTTGTGAACAGCCCAATAAGGAGTTGGCACATTCAGAAAGCCAATAGTGCGTCACGATCGATGCCTTTGTGGGATCCACGGGCAGGAGCTTCGCTGTTCACCACTGATGACCACGGGTCAGTTTCCCGAGCGAGCCCCGCGAACGCTTTGCGACGATGGGCTCTGGTGAACTTGCCTTCCGCTTCCTTTCCTCTCGTCCTGCGAGAAGGTCATCACTCAGGTCCTGGGTACACTGCAGCAGAGTCGGTACCGCGTCTGGCGTAAGCGCTGGGTGTCCACGAGGGATTCTCACTTCCTTTTCGCAGATGATGAGGACGTAGTCTCGAAGGATGAAGCGGGGCTGGAAGTGCAGCTCGCAGACAGCACTTGTTTCTTCAAGACGCGCTTGTCTGATTGCTGCCGATTCTTCTCCCAAAAGATTTCTTTGGCTCTGTCCCTTGGAACGCCGAAAGGGACGCCGTTTTCACTCCTTTCACTCGGATGAGGCCCGTTTTGCAACCAGGTGCAGAGCAAGAGTTCTGTCGCTGTTTCGCCGGCGGCATTTCGGCACTACCCTTACCATCCGCAAAATCAGAACACAGGATTCAAAACATATTACGATCGAACACACGGAACTATGAACTCGTGGTCCCGACACGCGCACCGCTCGAAGTGAAAAACACCCGGAACTAGAGTGCCTCGATGTCCCTCTGTTGAGGGTGATGCCATCGTTTGTGGTACCCGATGCCGACAGCACGCGCTCACAGGAAAAATGACAAAGAAATCGCAGGAAACAAAACAGTCGCCGTAGCACAGCCAACGCGAGCGCGCGCGGCGACTACGCTCTTTCAACGGGCAAAGCTTGAGGAACAAAAAACAAAAATAAACGTTAGAAACAAAATGGCCAGATGTCATCACCCCAAGCAAAGCGCACATGAAGGCAACTCCTACCTGGAACTATACTTCCGTTTCACCTTGTGTCGTACCGCAGGAAAAGCAACAAGCGCGAACTCCTTGCTCTATACTTCGTCTCACCTTAGTATGGACTATTGTTAGCCGCGCGTGCTAAAAGCGCAGAGCTAGTCGCTTTGAATGAAGCCGCGGCGGCTGCACAGGCGCTCGTGCAGCAAGTGCTCTAGTCAAGGCAGTCAAGGCTGGCCGCTCGCGCCAGCACAGCCTTCGCGGTTCGTCCATGCATGAGGGTGAGACGAAGTGATTAGGGCACATCTCGGCGGCACAAGCTCTCGTGCACTCAAGGGAAGCTGCCAACGCTATGAGCTCGCGCTTCTAGCCTTCGCTGCGGTACAACATAAGGTGAAACGGAGTGTATAAAATCGTGGTACCGGCACGTGCACCGCTCAAGTGAAAAAGAAAAAAAAAAGGCGGGCTGCGCGATTTTTTCCGGATAAGTCGACTACAGCGCCGCCCGAACTGTCAATACACGCGCCTCACGAGCTCCCGTTGCCGAGCCGCTCCGGTCCCAACACTACCCAAGTATTCTAGTACACTGTAATTGAGATTCACGAAATAAAAATAATCTAAAATTCACCTCAAACTCGCTTTTCTTTCTTCTTTTTTTTTTTAAGCGCAGCTTTTAGGCGCTTATTTCCGGCTTAGGCGGCGTCGCCGTCGCCGTCGGCGTAACCGCGCGGTGCATGTTGGGACATGCGCCCGCGCGAACCACCCCTCCCCCCGAGCGGTGCATGTTGGGACATGCACCGCGCGACCCCCCCCCCCGAGGGTCACGTGACCTCCCCCTCGAGTCACCCAGGTCACGTGACCTGGCGCCCTCGACACGTGACACGCCTTGGTCACGTGAACTGGGACGAGGACATTGAAGGATGAGGGAGGAGGAGAAGGAGGAGGAGGAGGGTATACCCTCCCGTGAGTGCCCTTCCCTCCTCTTCCTCAAGAGCTGCGCTCCAATTCGGCATTACAGCGAGTTGTAAACGGCTTTCATTTTTTCAAGGACATCTTCAGCTTTTCGTTAGGTGTCAGGTACGTATTAATAGCTTCTACAATATCTCGAATATTCACAGCGGTACCTGATCGGAGCCAGCCATCGGAAGTAATCACTTCGACAGTCGCCTCAGGGTTGTTGTGGTAGGCCCTCATATTGGTGGGTGACTTGGCCCAGAGTTCTCCGTGCTCGTTAGGTCCAGCTACTTTTCCAGTGTCGGGTTCAACGATCTAGATGATTTTTTTAGAAATTGTGAGATGTACATTTAAAGAATCATCTTCGTACTAATTAATCCGCGGAATTTACCTACCTTCATTTGCACGTTTGGAGCCGGAAACCCGGTTGTTTTGTACTCCGTTGTGTTGCGCGGCAGCCAGGAGATCACGTTCGAGTGTTCTGTCGTCCCGTACATGCTCCTGAAGCTTTTCAGACAGAATGCAGATGATATCGTTTCCGCGGCCTTTTCAGTTACGCGACTGGCGACGACGAGAACGTTCTTCACGCTGGGAAGTCGAATCCCACTTTGGATCATCTTTGTGGCCAGCTTATATATGACCGTGGTGCCGGCGAAGAGCGTCGTGATCTGAGAAGACGAAAAACACAAATTAAAGTGATCAAAATGTCGAATTATATTTAAAAAAAAAGTATGTCAAATGTTTTCTCGACGAAATGGCACTAAGTTACAGTGGTATATAACTAGGGTTAGCTTGCTTTAGGTGATACCGATGAAACCCGCAAAATAACCCCCGAGCCGATATTATCAAAATTGGGTAAAACTGAAACATTCGAATCAGAGCTGTGCTAGTAGGAAAAACCGAAGCTCCCCATGAATAACTTTGATTAGCTGCAGCTTTGGATGGTGCATGCGCCTAACTTCCCGTGACACCTACAAGGACAGCATCATGACATTCAACACTCGTCGGCACGTTGTCCCAACGCTTCGCCTATACTCCTGTCTTTCAAAATGTCTAACACTTCGCGAACAATATTATTTTCGCACTATATTGTAGTGTAATTATGCGCATGTTTAGACAGCGGTAGTTGGCCAGCCCCAGTTGGTGTCTGTTGTCTCCGTTGTAGATGATAGGGTTTGCCGGTGGAGAATCGCTGCTGTCCTGGAGTGTCCAAGGAGCATCACGCAGTAGTGAGACACGACCGCACGCCGGTACTATGCTCGTGCAGATAGAAATGGGCCCTGGTGGGGATTGAACTCAGGACCACCGGGGTTCTGCAGCGCGATCTTTCACTCTATGTTCTCCTTTGCTGTGCGCTAACCCGCTCGCGGTGATCTGATTGGTCCGAGTCACTTTAGAGAACCCAGAAAGCTATTTATGAGTTGGCAACAGAACTAACTTTTGGAGCACAAGCATGCTTAATTTTCCTTCATTCCACCGCGAATAGTCCGTTAAGATTCATGTGTCGGCCTGTCAAATTAAGAAAAAATGTATTTTTTTTCGTCGCTCTTGTGGTACCACTTTTTACAATCAATTGCACAGTCGTCAGTTTGACGCCATTCACCAAGTTTAACTATTGAATTATTTTTTCTTCTAAATACCCGACGTGGTGCGTGCACCATCCTGCTCTGGAGTAATGTACTCTAACTTAGGGCGTGGCTGCAATGCAATGAAGCGAGGCACGTAGGATCATGGTTTTCACTTTGTGGCTGCCACTTCTCCGCAACTCTCCAACGCGCGCAAAGGACACTCAACGGAAGTAACTAACCCTCACAAACAGACCGAACAGTGAGAAACGTTTTGGTACATATGGGGACTGTGAGTGTTTTGTATGAAGATGAAATCCAATTGTGTGTTATTCAAAGTAACAATCCTAAATTATTATTATTAGTTTTTTTTTAATTTCCGCTAGCTTACCGTTACTATTCGGCAGCCCAGTTCTGGTATTGGTCTCTGGGAATTAAGAATGTGAAGCTAATTTTTCCGCAGTTATGGCTTCAGCTCTTTAAAGCTCTGTCAAATGTAGCACGATGTCGCAGACTAAGCACCTTGGCACAGTCTGGCGCAAATGGTGCAGCAATCCAATTATTGTACACGCTACCGATTCCCTGCGGTGTGGAGAGCAAATTACTATTGTACACCGGGGCAGAGAGCGACAAGGCTGTAATGACGTCCGCCACTGATTCCCCTACCCGCCTTGGCTTTACTTCGGTCTCATACAGCAGCACCCGCTCGTAGCTTTCCTTGAGCTGACTCGCGCTTTTTTTCATAAGGTGCCCATGTGTCTGAGGCAGGCGTGTAGAGGCTTTACTTTTTCAGGCAAAGCGCATCAGTGCCAGCCAAAAATCAACTTTATGGTGGCTTTACAGGCTTTCTAACGGGACCAACCCAGGGTACTTCGCACACAGTCGCGTGTGGTGTCTCGGTGTGCCCTAAGCCTTGTATGACACACACCTCGCTACTTCCCATCAAGGTGCTTCCGTGTGCATGCCAACAGCCACTGCACGACCTTGTGACTGTCAGTCCTGGTATCACTACCACCTTCCACGACGTCCGCACAGTCTCGTTTCGGCTGAATATCCACAGTCCTGGGGCATTCCAGATAGCCTTCAGGTGCATTCGTTCTGGTCCGTAGCTCGGTCTCGTGGCGCTCAAGGCACTGTCGAGCCTGCTCTTGCGTCGCCTTTGGGCATTTGTATTTGCCCTGTTGCTGGATTTTCTGGCCCTGGATAGTCACTCGGGTTGAGGCATCCTTTGGTGTTTGGGGATCCAGTGGCTTCCTGTCTGTTCTGAGGACCCCACACTTGTTGGGCTTGAACGTTAGCCTCGACTTTGTTCCATCTTCTCCGCATATTTCGAGCAGCTCCTCAAGTGATAATGCCATCATCACTATTCTGTCTGCTTAACTTTAAGCAGAGATTCTCTATACCACTTCCCTTCCTCTGTTTCCTCACTTACCCAAAAACCTGGCCCTTATATCTTCATACGCTTTCTGAGCCTGGCACTTTGCATTATTTAAAGCAGTGCGGAAATGCGGATACTCCTTCGGCCTACCTAGGTCCGAACCTCTGACATATGTCGGATTATTGTATATCTCGGCCCAGTGGACCACAATGTCACTCCACTCCTCTGGCCTCCTAGTTGTCCTCAAGTCCCATTAAATGTAATCTGCTATAAAGTGAGGGAATATGCCTCGTAAAGATACCAGATGCTGCAGGTAAAGTGATCTCCGCTCTTGGCTGGCAACCTCCATAGCCCGCGGGATGACAAAAGGTTATCTTCCTGTCTTCTTCTATTCAGGAAGCCATTCTGAAGCTCCTACTATACGCATGTGCTTGGTTCATTTGTGTGTAGGCTTCTTAACATGCGTGAAAGTTTATTTTTATTTAGTAATACTGCTAATCTCACATGGAGATCATAGCAGGTGGGGTACAAGCATAATGAAACACAATACACAAAGTCAACTGTACAGGCACTCACATCCTCCGCCACACAGTAACAGACAGAAAAAAAAATTATTATACTAAACGCGCGGCAAACAAATCAAGAGATCCCTGCTCAATTGTCTCTTTGGGAAGCTCGTTCCACTCCACCACGGTCCGTGGAAAAAACGAATATTTAAAACAATTATTACGAGGCATGAATGGAACTATGGAAAAACTATGTCTTTGTCTCGTAGAATAGCCCTGTGAAAAAGTTATATAATCTTGCACATTAATTTTATAATACCCATGAATAATCTGATACAAAAATTTTAATCTGCACACTCGATTTCTTTCAGTGATCGGCTGGAGGCCAGCTCTTTGGACAAGATCTTGTACTGATGTCCTCCCATATGAATTAAATATGAACCTAGTGGCTTTGTTCTGAATTCTTTCTAGTTTTGTCAAATTTAATTTTGTAAATGGGTCCCATATGACGTTGCCGTATTCTAACATAGGCCGAATGATAGTTTTATAAGCTAATAATCTCGTGTCGGAGGTGGAGTATTTTAGAGTTCTTTTCAAAAAGAAGAGTTTACGAAGAGTATTCGAAGTAACATAATCAATATGCTTATTCCAGCTGAGACGGTTTGTTATCCAAATGCCTAGATACTTATATTCTGAAACCTCTACTAGGCTGTGGTTTCCTACATTATATTTAAACTGGAGGGGCTTCTTTTTGTGAGTTACTGACATAAAAACACTTTTCTCATAATTTATGCACATCTGCCAAGAGCTACACCATTTATCAATCAAATCTAAGTCTTTGTTTAACCTATATTGATCACTAGAATCATTTACTTCGTAATAAACTACACAATCATCAGCATACAATCTCAGTTTAACAGAAATATTATTCACAATGTCATTAATGAATAACAAAAATAAAAGAGGTCCCAGAACTGATCCTTGCGGAACCCCCGAGTCTACAGTCACCTTATACGACGAAGTATTGTTAAAATCTACGTATTGCTGTCTATAAGAAAGGTATTCCACGATCCAATTTACAAGTTGATCATTTTTAAAAATTTCGCGTAGTTTGGTTGCTAACTTGTTATGCGAGACCTTATCAAAGGCCTTCGCAAAATCTAAAAAAATAACATCAATCTGATTTCCTTTATTTATGGAGGATGCAAAGTCATGTGTCATTTCTACTAACTGTGTGGTTGTGGAATAACCACGCCTGAAACCATGCTGTTTTTGTGTAAGAACGGCATTCTCTTCAAGAAATTCAAAAATATGGTTATGAATAATATGTTCGAGTAGCTTACAGGACGTACAAGTAAGCGAAATTGGTCTATAGTTGGCGACGAGTTGCTTGTTCCCTGTTTTATGTAATGGTCTAATTTTGGCCGTTTTCCAGTCCTTTGGGAGGGAGCCTTCAGACAAAGATTTTTTATAAATGATAAATAAATACTTAGATATCCACTCAGCGTACCGCCTAAAAAATGCATTTGGCAAGCAATCGGGTCCCATAGACTTCTTTTCGTTTAGGTTCAGTAACATATTCAAAATCCCACTCTCACTTAAAACTAAATCTGAAATACTAGGCAAACGTTCATGCTTTATACAGCTTGGCATACTTCCATTATCATCTGTAAAAACGGACTTAAAGTGATCATTAAATGAGTTGGCAATTGCGGTATTATCATTCATAACCAGACCGTCACTAATAAACATATTAGTGATAGGGAGGACGGCTTAATGTGTCTCCAAAACTTTTCCGGAGAAGTTCTAATAAATTGACTAAGTGTAACGTTAAAGTATTTGTACTTGTCTGAATACATTTGAGTTTTTAATTTGTCCGACAACATTGATATTTTGTTCTTGATCGCAAAGAAGCCATTCTTTCTATACGATTTTCTTGCTCGACTGATTTGGCGCTTCAAATGTATCGAGTCGCGCGATATCCATGGATTATGAGGGTTAATCTTCTTAGTTTTACTAGGAACAAAGCGTGATATACAGCTCTGAACAAGGTTTTTAAAATACAACCACAGTGAATTGGTACTACAACCACTAGACAGAGAAAAGCTGTGAAATTTATCAAACTCAAAGTCCAACAAGTCAAGAACGGAAACGTCATCCGCTTGTGCAAACTTTAGAACAGTAGACTCATTCACTTTTGTGAGCATATTTATATTAGATAACGAAAAAAGCACGGCCCTGTGGTCTGAGATACCATCAACAACTTCATACTCATAATTATTTCCAACTTCGCCATTCACAAACACAAGATCTAAAATTGATTTCGAGTCACCTTGTACTCTAGTAAATTCATTTACAACTTGACAAAAATCAAAAGTAAAGGCAATGTCCAGAAGTTCGTGGTTGTGCATACTGTGAACAGCACCGGCCGAAAAATTAGGCCAATCGATATTAGGTAGGTTAAAATCTCCGCACAGGATTACTTTTGTATTCGACTGGACATGTTTTGCTAAATAGTCTCTAACATTCTGTAAGACAGAGAGAGGTGCATTTGGAGGTCTGTATACCGCCCCAAACATAAATGAATTGTTATGAAAATGTGCTTTACAAAAGATTCCTTCCACATCAGGAATATCCTCCATTCTCAAAAGCTTAACAGATTTTTCATAAAGGACTGCAACACCCCCTCCTCTCCCGTCTCTATCTTTGCGAAAAACATTATAATTCGGCGGAAGAAATTCACTGTCAAAAATATTTTCATTCAGCCATGTTTCAGTTAAAACTACAATTTTTGGACAATATAAGGAAATTAAATGCTCAAGCTCTAACACCTTATTTACAACACTCCGACAGTTGACATTTATAATTCCGAGAACCTCCGGCGTAGGGCCACGACGTCAATCTCTGATTTCGTTTTGTTGTTCTAGCACTCTTTTAGTTGACTCATCCCATGTATACACCTTTCCGTTTACAACTGCCTTATCGTAGATCAGTTTAACTTTTTCTTTATTTGCTCTGTTTACAGCAGTACTCTCCCAAAGATGCCTACGAATTTCACGAACCCTAAGCGAAAAGTCCTCGGTCACAAATATTTCTGAACCCTTCAGTTTACGGCAGTTTTTTAATACAGATAACTTTTCTCGGAAATCGATCAGTTTCAAGATGACAGGCCGGGTCTTATCTGCTACCTTCCTTCCTAATCTGTGGCATCGTTCAACCCCTGTTATCGAAATTCCAAGCCTATCTCGAAACACACCATTAATCAGTTGGTCATGCAAGCTATCTGTAGATTCATCTGGCAGTTCTTTCATGCCATGAATAATGAGGTTGTTTCTACGGCCTCGGTTCTCTAGGTCGTCTATTTTACCTTGCAGAAAAATAACATGCCTTTCCAACTGAGAAGTTTGTGTCTCGCACCTAACCATCTTCTCTTTTAACTCTTTGAATGTTCCCAGAGTTGTTTCAAATGTTTCTAGACGCTTTTCGAAAGATGACATTTTTTGTTCCATGCTTGTCTGAGCAACCTTAACTTCCTGTATTCCTTCCGCAATTTCTTTCTGACCTTGAATAAGCTGTAAAATTAGCTGTGTGTCTGATGGAGCAGGGTTTGTGTCAGTTGGGCCAGGGTTTGTTTCCACATCACCACAAAGTTCTAATAGGTTTACAACAGCATGAACACAATCTATTAACAACTGTTTACATCTCTGCGGGCAAGGCAGCAGCACAAGAAATGGATCATTGCTACGATAATTCCAAGCAGGATACGCAGGACTAACCTGTATAGCAAAGAAGACGTGCGTGCTTAGCATCGTTGACGGTGTACTGCCACCTTGCCCACTGACGAACCAGGACGATGTGCCGCCTTTAGTAGATTCTTGATCCGGATATGACGTCACCATAGTCGAGCGGCGCTGTTGGGTGTCGAAGAAAAGGCTTCCGTCGACAACTTGATCCGTGATAATCGGCTGTTCCGCAGTATCACTCCGAAGAGCGACGGTCGAAAGCAGCGATTCAGATGCAGCGAAGCAGGTTTTGTTGTCCGCAGCATGCGCGTCCGATAACACAGCTCAGGATCTGTATAGCAAATATGCGTTTGACAGAGTACCGAGGGCACTGCTGTTGGTCGATGGTCTTTTTTTGGGGGGGGAGGGGGGATAAGTTCTCCTCATATCTCCTTGGCCAACACCCTGATTCACAACATTTTCCAGTCCTCCGGTATCCCTTGTAGCGTGCCTTCAAATAGCAGTAAAAACGAATAAAAACAGCGGATGTATTAGCACGAGATTTGAAACCCGTGCTGACGCTTACGCTTCTTTGTCCCGCTCAAGGATGTTCGACCTCCAGCACGAGCTCGTTGCCTTCCGCCACGCTTTGGCTGCGGGCGCACGCTCGAGGGCGCGAGACGCTGAAGGAAGTATTGTTGAAGGTTGAAACCTTCCACAGGAGGTGGGGCAACTTAAGGTCCCTTGATATGTTTGCGTTTGTCTTGCAAGCAGCGTCAAATGCGCCTGTGCACGAGGCCCGTGCCTCGAGCGGCCCTTGGAAGCAGATGGCGGCCCAGCACTGAAAAGAGCTGCCCTTGGAAGCGAATGGCGGTGAAGCACCCGCTCCTGGCGCGTGTCTTGCGCGTTTCTACAACAATGGTTGGCGGTACTTGAAAGCGTGCATATTATCGAAGAACTTTAGGGCAGCTGAAGCGCCGTCCTGTCGTTCTCACCATGTCAGTATCGCATGTGAGGACCCTTCCCGGAGCCGTTTCCTAGACCCCTTTCACACCGTGTTCAACTGACTAATTAGGGTGTCATCTAGACCCGTTGCAGTTTTGCCCCTATGCACGGCATTACCCCGTTCACCTTGCCCTGGGATGTTATGAGGAGTCGCTGTGTGATATTTTGTGTCCCTTCTTTCTGCGAGCCATCTGGATCATGACATTTGGACCTTCAAAGATTCCCGTCACCACTAGAGAAACTGCTCGATACAGTCCTTTTTAGTCAAGGCTACTTCATTTGTAGGTTCCTTTACTGTCGTTGGGTTGTAACTTAACAGTGTTTGGGGTTGCCACATACAGCAAACTATAGCTGTGCAGCTGTCGACACACTCCATCGCTGGATTAATCGAAACTATCTCTTTTTACCACTACAACCTTTTCCTTTACTCTCGTCCCCAGCCATCTGGTAACACATCCGGTATGGGCGACGAAAAAAGAATAATACATTTAAACCTGCAAATAGTAAAAAATAGAGGTGAGGGAAAACGAGAATAAGTGACGTTACGCTCTATACTCTGAATGTATTGTATTGTCGTGGTGACCGCAAAACGATGTTATCGCCCATACCGGAAGTAATGACTTTCAAGGTGGCGGCACTCTTGTGGAAAACGTGTATAGCCAAATTTTCGTCTTAATTACCATTTGAGATATGCTGGTCGATTTTGTGTGAAAACTGTTGAAAGGTTTTATTTTATGTTAGGCTATTAAACCTCATTTTGGTCTTCGCATGTGAGTTCGATAGTAATATAACTATGCTGAGCATTTTTGCAGTTTACGAATCCCCCTTAACTGCTCTCTTATGGGGCGGATCTATGAGCCTCTTGACATCCTTCCGTTTTGATGCGAGGCGATTGAAACAATCAAATTGAGTGTAGACATTCCTAACCGCATGACACCGCCCCAAAAGCACGCACACATCTCGGTCACCGCTTTCAAATGCACACAAATTGGGCTGTGTGTGGCTGAGTATGTTAGAGCACCGCAGCTCGGAGCACGGGGGACGAAAGCTCGCGCTGCAAAATCCATGAATCTTTGGTTTAATCCCCTCCCCTATCCCCGTTTTGATCTGGATGAGCATCGTACCAGCGTGCAGTCGGGTATCACTACTCCATGACGCACGTTAAAGACCCCAGGCCACCAGAAGTAATGTACTGGCTAAATGTACAATCTACGAAGGAGACACTACACGACCACTGGGGCTAACTAACTTTTCGCTGTATAAACAAACACGCGACACAATTATATTACACTGAAATCTTCGTCTTTTTCTGCATTTCAATTTCTTGTAGGCTTTGGGCATTTTTTTATCAAATTACGTCAAAGGGGTGCCCTAAAGGACTCAGTCACGACAAAAATAAGAAATTCTGCACTATATTCTCTGCCACGGTACATTATAATTACTAACATAAAATTTGGATTACCTGATGTCTGCGTATAGTGTTCACCATATTATCAAAAGGTGTTCCTTTGGAGACAATGACGCATGTGGCCCCGGAGCAGACAACTCTCATGAGCATTCGGAATCCCACCGGCAGCCCGCATGAAAACACAGCGCCGACAGTCTCCGTCTTCTCAAACATCATCTTGAGCCTAAATTAAATCCAAACAGTTCAATACTTTCGTTATGGTGTATAGTACCAAATCGGCAGCAATCTCGACTTCGCGTACTTGAACAAACGAGATGACGGTAATCAGAAGCGGACTTAAATGCGAGAAGTAACGAAAGAAGAAAAGTCAAATCAAGTTTGCGCGTTTTACGCGCAAAACCAACGAAGGATTAGGTAAGCCCTAGCGGAGGACGGAACAATAGGTTTAACCACTTGGTACCTTTTTGACGTAGAATCAAAAGCTCGGTTCCGCGCGCATCCGCCTTGAACATTATAGACCCATTCGTTTGAAAGTTGAGAGGTGCTCATGCAACATCTGAGGATGCACGCCATTTATTGTTTTTATTTTTCAGGATTATACAATATTTCTTTCTGTTTTACACTATTTTGTTTTGCTTAGTTGTGTCGTCTTCTTTTTTATATTGAATACTCTTTCATTCAAGTGCCGCAAGCGGATTGCACCAATAAACCCATTTCATCAAACGGTCGGCGCATGCATGACGCCACCGTTGATTTATTCAATAGAAAATAGAGCAGGCGCACGCACGGAGCAGCGGAGAGGTTCTCCCACTGTGCAGAAAGACTAAAGTTCCGGTAATGCATCGCGGCGGAAGTGTCGAACTGAACCCGAGACGAAAAATATTTACACCGAAAATTGAGAAAAACGCTGGCTGCCCTTTTTTTTTTCTGTATCTCTTACTGTGTTAACTCTTTTCCATCCCATTCTCAGGGTGTTGCATGACGTATATTCATAATATTGGCGGCGTCGTGATTTTCATAGTCATTCTTGAAAAGTCGACTGCTCTCCGGCTTTAAAATTCATCTACTCGGACGATGAAAAGCACGTCTTGCGCCCAGCTGGCTTCTTCCTATACCATAAAATAGAGCCGAGTAATACCCCTGTTACATGTGCCGTTTCAACGATTGTTGGCATTTCCCAACTGTCATCGAGCTCAACTAAGTTGTTCGTTGTTACGAGGTGTTACACGGTGCATGGCCAAACAATCCCAACTTTCGATCCCAGTTGAAACCGAGACAAAATCGAAAACTGATATCACATTATTTTTTTAAGTGATGCAAATGAAATATAGTTACACTTTTTATTCAATGTAAACGTTTAACACAAAATATATTGAACCCCTTTTTATTTTCTTAGTGTAAAGAAACAATAATCAGAACTTTTCACACGAAGTTAAGCAGGAGAGACAAAACTAAAGTCTTATCGGCACCGACATCCCAATGGCCGCGCTCGTCGGCCGTAGGTTTCCGCGACGTGCCGTGATGGTTCTAGCGGCAGCTCTGGCCCCGAATCATACCTCTTCGACAATATTTGCTGCTATGATACTTTCTAGATACGTCCCCTAATATTTCGCAATAGTAAGTGCTTCGCTGGCACTGGCCATCGGCGGCAATCCTGCGGATGCCTATTCTTTGTAACACTGTTGGGACAAACCCCACCAGTTAACTAGGGAGGCCAGCTCAGTTCAACTCAATGATCGTTAGCGGCTCAATGATAATTGGCGCCGCCGTGAAAGTCCGGCGGATCGCGATTGAGTTAACTGTCCTTGGCTCAATAACGGTTGACAGCGCCCGTGTAACTAGGGTAGCCATATAAACAAACGATGAAAGTGGTACGCAGAAAAAAAGGAGACTTGCGCATCCAGTTGTCGCGCGAGCAGTTTCGCTCAATTGGTTCCTTCCAAGTTAGCCCAGTTCGTGGACCTGGCACGGACCTCGCTGTACCAGGAAAAAGCGACATTTAAACGGGTTTCAAATCTCGATAACCGTGGTACGACAGGTCCGCGGAGCTGTTAATGACGTTTACCCCACGTGACACACAACATTCATAAGGTACGCGGACTTGTCCGCGGATACGTTCCTGTGGTCTGTGAGACCAGCTCTTGAGTTGTGCATGCTTTTTTTTTTTTTGCCTGGAACATTGCGGTTTTTAATTGCAAAAGAGGTGACGTCACTGATTTTGTAGGAACTTGTCCGGGGACATGTCCGCCGTCTGAATACACGATTGCGAGCGCGCACCAAAGGGTCCGTGTAGGCGTTTCATATTACACCGAGTAACCCAACGAAAGAAAATTTTATAGTGTTTTGGAACCAATGAGGGTGTAATATGTAAAGAGCATACTAGAACTGCGTTTTGGTAATTAAAGAAGACTTCAAAAATCGCTCGCCCAAGTTTGAACTCCACGGAACGACGAAACTGCATGTGCTATGCATGAACCGTTCCTGTCGTTGGTGTGGTTGCCTGAACGTCTCATGCAATGTTATTGGAGACAAACCAACACCGCCATCTGGTCATTGAAGAGCACTTCAAAAATCCCGCACTGAAAGTTTCAAGCGTGTAGCTCCACCCAATTTCACGCCCGTGGTTTCGCCAGCTTCTTTTTATATTCGTTTTATTGCCCGAGAATTTTTCTGGCACAATTAGCGAAAACGCTGTCTTTATTGTTTCCATTATCAGCAGTCTCATATTTATGTTTCTACGTCCGGTCATAGTGTCACGTGACGTCTGAATGTCACGTGATGTCACAGTGTCACGTGACGTCATAACATCACGTAAATCACGGTGTCACCGACGTCTTTAAGTCGTGTGGCGTCACTGTGCAAAGTGACTTGACATGACAATGTCACGTCATGGTGTCAGCTGACGCCAGGTAACATGTTGTGCGGCGTAACGTCAGAGTCGTGTCGAGCGACATGACGTCATGGCGTAAAGTTAATGTGGAGTCTTTTGGCAGAGTGCCGAAAATGGCCCGCGTCCATATGGTGCGTGAGTCGACCCGCAGGCGCAAAGCTACAGTTGCGGAACGCGATAATGATCTAATCATCCGCGTTCCGCCACTGCTGGCTTTGCGCCTGCTTCACAAGTGGTAACTTTGGCGCGCCCCCGAGTTTCCCACGAGCTTCAGGTCGTTCTAAAAAGAGTTGATTTAGTGGTTTTCGATGACGCTCTCTAAGTTTCCAATTGGAACCATATGTTTACTTCCACTAATTAAAAGGTTAATTAACAAATTTTAATTAATTAGCCGACTTATCGCAACGATTAGCCACCCACATAATGTACCCCTGGCCGTATAACTCACCTGCACAAACCGTATCAGTGCATCTTTTACGGATTTTTTAAAATAAATTTGTTCAAATGAAAAATTAACACCCGGTATATTCTTTGCACACAGCCAAAAGGACAGTGAACACACACAGGTCACACTTACTCCCAGAGTCATACCTGCGTCATTTTTAGGGCAAATGTTACAACCATAAATCTGTTCTAACCGCGAAAGGAGATCCTTGAGGAGTGGGGTTAAAATTTGTATTATCAGTTTAAAATGCCATTGCAATGAAAGGGGACGTATGTATTATTTTCTTGCCTTGCTGTCGGGACGGTGTTCCTTACCTGTAGAGTTGCAATCCAGCGACACAACTGTAGTGCGTTTCTTCGACGGCCTTAGGGCGACCTGTTGTACCGGATGTGAAGCAGAGGGCGATTAGGTCCTTTTTAACGTCGATCTCAGGGATTTCAGCAAAAGTTCCTTCCTTCGTGTTCTTGAAATCCGTCACCGAAATGTATGCAGGATTTTCACCCACGACAAAGTATTTCTGAAAATTAATGAAAATGGTAGCGAACGAATAAGCATTTTCTTAATTCACAGATATGGACAACTAATCTGCAGGAATTATTGACAGTCACCATTAATTGGCCAATTTCGGAAAGGAAAAAGCGCTTTGCTGAGAGATTTCTGGATCGTGTAAAACCTTCGAAAACAAAGGACCATTAGTGACATCACTTTTATAGTAACTAGACTTTTTCGGAAAGTTATCTCGCTAACTTATATGGATGTTGTTTTTTAAACGAGTAAATCTGCCAAATGAATTATGTTTACTGAGTATTTATTAATTCGTCAGACAACAAAGTGTTTTTATTGGCACCAAAATTATTAAAAAAAAGTCAAACTTGCGTTAGGTTTTTTTCTTTTAGCTGGGGCGAGGTCGGGGGCCATTATATAAAGGCGTAAAAACAGCTTAATTAACTAAACGTTTCGATATCTTTTTCTCTTTTTCGCATACGGTGTTTGGAATAGACGCTCCACCTGACTATACCAATAGTGACATTTTGATTTAAGAACATCGTAATGGGAGCTACGAGGCAAAAACAGCATCCACACCACTTCAAACGGCCTGCGAAGCGCGCCAGTGACGCTGATATCTGCATTCTGCAACCGACGTGTTCGCTACGCACACGACGTCCGTAGTGCGACGTGTAGCTATGGTTCCGACAAGAGCCATATCTACAGCTGTTCAATTTTCGTCGGAAATCCCCGTGGCTCTGATTTTACATCTAGCTCACGGTAGTTGTGGTAGTTACGTAGTTAAGGCGCAGAAGGGCAAGTACCTAGACGATTACAAAGATTTCTTGAAACGCCGTAACAATAATGGAACTGACGTTTGGCGCCGTGAAAACTTTCTCGACATGAAATTGTGATTTCCAGTGCTGACAAAACGAGGACCAGTGCTTGGGTATTCAGGTAATCTTCGGGTCTCTTGAAGGCCTGCCTCTTGATACAAGCTGCAACTCTAAATGTGCGACGAGCGCACATGCCGTTATTTTGCCTTGTCTCCAAACTTAAGGGGATTACACGCATGTTCTGAACGACGATAGCGTGAACAGCGCATTCCTGAAGATCAGAAAGCTTTTCAGCATGTCTGAACCGTTCAAAGATGTCGCTTCTTGACAAACTTTTTTTACATCAGTCATTTCGTTTATGACGAATCCTTAATTGAGCGTTTTTGCATCGTTTCCTTTCCAAAGGACCGTCATAAACGAATTACGGGAACGGCATATCAGAAACGAGGTTTCTCTGGGATTAATCAAATTGGCAGCGACCTGTAGCTTCAAAGTCCTATAGTGCATCAAATACATAATGGCGAATTGGTGTGCCACGTGACGTATATTTTTCCGCTAAATTTAGCGGGAAAACTGAACGGTTGTATAGGTCCTGTGAAGTCAGTTCACGTGACGTCGATTTCCCCGCTAAATTTAGCGGGGAAACTGGATTGGTGTCTTGGTCACAAGATGTGAATTGTACAGCTAAATTTAGCGGGTAACTAAATTGGTGTGTAGGTGACGTGTCGTAAATTTTCCCCCTAAATGTAGCGGGGAAACTGAGTTGTCGTATAGGCCACGTGCCGTCCATTTCCCAAAGGTGTATAGGTCACGTGACGGTGTTTTTTTCCGCTAAATTTAGTGGGATATTTACGGACGGACGAACGGACAAGATATTAGATTGCGGGTAGTGTTAAAAAGAATTTCACGCTTTAAAAATGGCAACGATCCTTATCTCCACAGTCGTATAATGCATCAAATGCAGTTTAAAGGAGCGATTGATTTGATTTGTTTAAAAGACGTTAAACTGTCGTTTCGAGGAGTGAGGAAGACCCCATATTTTATCAATCACAGCGCCAAATTTAGCGGGGAAACTAACTTGGCAATAGAAAACGTGACCTTAGAAAACTGACATACCCGAATTCGCAAGTCTTCGAGTTAAACTCTTCAATAGGTTTGCTTCTTTTCCTGTGGTGAGCACGTGAGTGGCGTTTCCACCCTCTATTTTCTTTAGAACTTCATCTGCAAGAAATTTATGAATTGTGAAAATTTCTCTAGAAAAAGAGCTGCATACAAAAATGAAACATTTTGTGAATAGGATCCAAAGATGTGTAAGAAAACTGTTCAGATTTGAGGCGTCTTTACCAGATTCTTGCATTCTGGAGAAATTATCAAAAATGTGTTCATACAATATTCTCTGTATTCTAACAAGATAGTATTGATTACGCCTCGATAAATGAAGCTTCCACATTTTTAGCCACTATCGTAACAAGGGGAGATCCCTCTTCAGGCAAAATAAAAAAGAAGTCGAAATTCGCGGCTCATTGAATGGCACTTGCCACAACATTATACGTCTAAACTAACAATTCAGCGTCGTTAGAGCTGTAAACACTTGTTTTTCCTTTTCAAGTTTTATGTGATGGGAAAGAGATATGTATTCGCTGAAGAGTCAAAATTGTTATCACCTTATAAAACATAAGGTAAAGAATGCTCACCGTCCGCAGGCTTTCGTTCTAAATAACGATTTTAAAAATTGTGTCTATTTATTATAGCAAATGCAAAAGTTCCAAAATGCGTTTTTTTTTTCTTTTTTTCATTTAAAGAATTCGGTATTTCTGTGCTTCCGAACAAGGAAAATAATCATCAAAGAGACTTGTTCTTTTTTTTAGTGATGTTGGCAGCAATTACCGGTTTGTGTAGACACCAAACCCATCCCCATTTTGAGCGTAACAATGAAGGATTGAACCTGCGTACCTCGATCTGATCCCGGCTCAGACGGTATGACGACTCCTCCAGCAAACACAATGCCATACATAGCAATAAAACTTTCCACCGAATCGTCCACATGCACGAGTACCTTGTCTCCCGGCTTTATGCCATGACTCTGGAAACCAGCTCCGTATTGTTGCAGCATCTTGAGCATCTCTGAATGCGTCACCTCATCCTCTTTGCAGATCTACAGCGATACAATGGTGAGTTATCACAAATTCTGTTACCCAGAATACACTCTTTCTGAAGTTCAGTCTGGAAACATTGACTCTATCAAAATCTAGGTGTATTGGATTTGTGCCAAACAAATGGCGGCCTCCTTAAGGCTGATGAAGAAAGAAGTTGAAGATATATACCGCGAATTAAGCGGAGGTTGTATGAGGCCAGCACGTTGGAGACGACACTAGGACACGACGCACAAATTAGTTACAACGGCTGCGTAAGCATTTATTTCGGAGTGTGATTCAATCAATCTCTTGGCAAAAGTTTGGCTCTAAGGCCTTTTGACGGCGGAAGTTTAGTCGAGGGACTTATAGATCGCCGGTTTGTACTGGTCTAGTTCTTATGTTCACACCACCGAAACCGAAACAAATGAAGAAATAATTATGAGGTCATCGAAGAACTCATTCTCCTTTGCCACTGACGTGCGAAAGTGACGGTGACCGACGTAAATACAGTTTTATGACCGCCATTAGTTTGTCAAAAGTGAAACTGCATTTTGAGCCACCAGGTGGCACTGAATATTGAAAACGGTTTATTGTAGGAAGCATATTCTGGACCTATCATACGCTTACTATAGTTACATTTAAAACCTTGTACGTTTGTTAGGTATGCTACCTAATGACCGCCATCGTTTTTTTTTATTATCAGTATTGAGTTTTACAACCTCAATTTTCTGTTCAATCTGCAAGTTCTTGTTTACTATGCTCTGCTACAGGCAAGGAAAAGCAGGACAAGATTCTCCCGCAACGCCCGCCACTATTTCCACTTCAGCGAGCAAACGCTGGAAAGGAGGCGAGATCAGTCACGTCCTCTCTGCGTTCATTCTGGAGTTGAAGGCTCTGCGGGAGGTTCTTGTCCTGCTTTTTTACCTGCAGCAGAGTATACCTTAACCCGGGTCAATATACCCGCTGTTACGTTGTTGTTTTGTTGGTTTCGCTTATCGACGCTAGCGAGGGCGTCGCTGTCAACGTGCTACGTCAGCGGCGCGTACTGCGATGATTGAACCGATAAAAGCGGCTGCGCCTAGCAGCCCGGGGCTCTTCTTCGTCCTGCTGCCGAGATGCAATAAACGCAGTCAGACCAAACTCAGTCTCCGTCTCGGTGGGTTGCCCGGAAACGTAGCACCGCTGCCACGATGACTGGCGGACTGCGGACTTGCCGACACGCACTGTGTATTTTTGTCCCCTGCGGACGGTACATCTGGGGCGGCCAAGCGGCACTTCATGACGCGTCGCGCAACATTGGCTTAGCGCAAATTCAGAGTTTGCTGTCCTTACTGGGTGACACTCAACAAGAAGCAACACGTGCCAAATGAGTTTATACAACCTCCGAACTGTTTGACTCTTGAATTGGGGATGTTGCAGGCTCTTGATAAATTTTATTAATTTGTTTTATCAGTGAAATTTTTGCGAAAACCGTCACGAAAGGCTGCGATGTTATGATGTCATAAGGTACTATGATGTCAAATGGCACTCAAACGTCCTCTGACGCGTGTATTACAAGATTTGTCACGTGATGTCAGGATGCCACGTAATATTGTACGAGAATCCCTGAACGAATGAATTGCTAGACACCGGAAACAACGAGGCGCGCGGTGCACGTCCTTGTGTGAACACGCTGACATTCCCCCGTCGACCTGATAACCTAAGTGACGAGGCGTCGTTTCTTTCCTACGGCTGGGTACACATTAAATAGACGGAAAAGGACGAAGATGAAGTACAAAGAGGACGACCCGATATCGTGATGCTCGGAGGAGACAGCTTGATCATCTTTCTGCCATTGCCGCTCCGTGGTTAAAATCATGCACGAGTTGCGCGTCCTCCTGACGCCGTGTTGCGCTCCATGACGTCACGTGACATGAAGGTGATACCGTGATGTCGCATAACAGTGAAAAATAATTGGGACTTTGGTCATGGGATACCGCGATGTACATGACACCCTGTGACTAAAGTTCACATAAGTTATCACGCTGTCACCAGACACCTGGTGTCACGTGACACCCATATGTCCCCATGATACCGTGACGTCATGGTGCGACGCTTTATGTTAGCTTCACGTGACACCAAAGGTTGTATGACGTCGCAGTCATGTGACCTCGTGACGTAACAAAGACAGCGTGTGCCCAGTATATTCACAACAAATTCTGTGAAGCATGATCAGGCTAGTCTACTTCTTAGTTGGGTCTTATATATTAACTTTGTGCTCTCATCGTCGGAAGATAATCATTATTCAATTAGCTCCTTTCAGAATCCACGCATTTGAGATGCTTTAAGGTGAGCCTAGTGAACAGTTTTACTAATCGTACCACTTCGTGACTTCACCTTCTCCTCTTTCAACGAATTACTCGTTGAAAGCATTTGGCATATTCTGCCATTATAAGCGTTTTCATAAAAACAGCGACTATGTTAGTTTTGTCTCGTCTTTCATAGAAACGACGTTAGCGAATGCATCAGCGATAGGCAAGGAGGAGAGCAGACTTTTCACGTTAGATTCTACAGGGGATAACCAGGAAATATAATAAGAGCTCTCAAACCCGCGTCTGATTGAAGGGAGCTACAGGTGACTAGAATCGCACTTTATGTAGTACTGTGTGGAACAGTCACCCTTATTTCGAGCAATGTGAGCAATAAGTTTTACTAAAATACTCACCAACGCGGTTCTTTCCCCATATTGCTCTAGTCTCTCTTTCAAAGCCTCGTACACTGACATATTTGGCACAGAACCTCCGGGATACGGAGAATGAACAATGCCATCTTCGATGCGGGCTTTCTAGGTACATTTATCTTATCACAAAGTGTTCCCTGTTAATCCCGCCTCCGTAATCCAAAACTGAAAAGGAAGTTCAAGGAAGTTCAAACTCAAAGGCATCTTTGACTGAGAACGCTTCACAAGTACTAATAGAAACAAAAGCTAGTCAGTCGTATAAATACACCTAATTGCGTTTAATTTTACGCAACGTCGGTAAAAATGATTTATATTTTGAAAAGTCCAAACATAACAACAAAAATGCCGTGCGCACAAAAAAAAACACAAAATCGTTTTTTTTTGTTACGTTTGGCGCGTGCGTACGTATTGAATGGGGACATCAACCACGCATGTCAGAACGGCGAAGGCTTTGACGAGCCAGCAGAGCGTGTGAGTGGCTCAAAGCCTCTGTCTAATGACGCAAGCAGGGTAGCTTTTCTCGCAACAAAAGAACAAAAATAAATGCTCCAAAGCAAAAAAGAACCGGACGGAACCACAGTTGCGCCATAGTTTATAAATCGCGAATGTCCCGCCAAGTCACCCATATCTAAACTTGTTATGCAAGTTGACTCCAGTTCTTTCTCAACTAAAGGGTCAGTAAACGTTTCACTCACTCAAAGAACCGGAGAAAAACCTCAACTTCCTGTACAGCAAATGCCGTGCATGTTATCTGCCGTGTCCCATTTGAACAGCTCTAAAAACGGATAGAAGTATGAAACATTCTAGTTGTCATCTCTAAGGTACCATTGTCTCTTCGCCCGAGACAACATGGCCGATGAAGTGGAAACAAAAATTAAAGCGAAAGTAACGTTAAGATTAAATATAAACTTGGAAAGAGAAGACCTTCGGTCGATGTGTTTCTGCGTGTAGATTCCTGAAACATATATGCAAAAGCCAAGGTCATATTCAAGGCAGAAGTGTTCGAGTGTGCACAAAAATACAGCGCACGTCTGCGAAGTGTAGGAATGCGTATACATATAAACTTTCATTTAACTGGCGGCATGACCGAATTAAATATAATAGCGAGTTTTAGAATAGAGTATCCCAAGGCTTTGCGTGCGCCAAAAAATGGCATCACCGCCATTCGGGAATCTAAAACGCGGTTTGGGCTCGGCGCATGCGCAGCAATGACGACGCAATTCCTTTGCATACCCAAAGCTCTGGCGTACGCTATTTTAAAACTCGCTATCCTATTTCTGTAAACCATGCGAACGATTCCTGCGGCAGTGTTGATTAACGTCTTAGCGGTATCATACGTATTATTGTGAACACTGCTTAGGTGAAATAATTTGAAACCACTAAAATACAAGGGCTAAACGGACGTTGGAAAGTACGTGCTGTACAACAAAATCCTAATAAAGATGTCTTTGGATTGTAAACGTATGAGATATAACATGTTTGTAATTTTGGATGGAAACTGCATTTTATTTCCTGTTGAAGAGTACAGTTGCCTAGAGGAAGTGCTAAAGAATTTTTTTTCTCGTATTTTGGTTGTGGCCACGCACGCACCGACACAGCAGCTACTCCCGAGAGAACATTTCTCCGCTCGACTCGAACGGCTCCTGAGAGCTTCGGTTTACGATACCCGACTCAGGTGCTGCATCGTCGGCGGATATCTCCGTACGCTTGCATCAGCTGCGCACAATATCCAGGTTGCATAACGTTGCATCAAATTCACAGGGTCTCTTATGTTATCCCTACGACGATTTGAACGTGAAAGCCCAAGCGCCTATGTAAACGTGATAGCGAACCTCCGAAGACAGCACGCTCTCCGACGACGCACTTTTGGCGCAGTTTCAGTTGGCTCACTCGGATCGAGGCGTCGGCTGTGGTTGCGGTATTAGCGAACATCCGAAGACAGCGCGCTCTCTGACGACGCACTTTTGGCGCCGTTTCATTGGTACCTTTCGTTTTGCTACCTTTCGTGTCACCGACGTGTTTTCGTACTTTTCGTGTCGCCGACGTGTTTTCGCTGAAGGACTTCGAAAGTCGACCGATCGATGAGACATACAAGGCTTTCACCTTAATAACCTCAGGGCTCACCATTGCGTCGCGGATAGTGCTCTTTCGTCTGGTTGCCGTATTGCCTCGCGATTTCACCACTTTTCGTTACCGCGAGGTAACCCTACGCACGAGTATATATATAAAAAAATACACAGCGCAAGACTGCACAGCGAGACTTCACAGCAGAACGACACCAGGCTATACGAAGACTGCTCTTCGTCTCCGACCTCATCTTAAGTAAATTAAAAGTTAGTGTTCTTACCAACCGTTCCAGAACAGTCTGACTTCGAGTTCTGAACAATCCTAGACGTACGCGACAAGTTCAACCTCGTTTACACTGAACTAGAGAATGCGTCAAAAGGAACAATGGCTGTTTGAACGGATGGAAAAATTCGTTTTGTAAACCTATCAAGCTAAACTTTTGTACAGAGGTGGCCGGAAAACGTGGATTAGAAATATAAAAATTTCACTGAACAAACTTACCTGAGTAAAAAATTAGAAATGAAAAGCTTGAAATTCCTACCTCCATCTGCCATGTGCTAAATAAAAGTGTCCGATTAGCGCAACAGTCGACAGATGTCAGCAGTGCTCTCCGCGTCGACAGGAGGCACCGAGTACCACATTTTTCTGCTACACCTTCGGTGATGACACCACTTTTGTCGGGGGCTTGTTTTGGATGTTTCCCTCCTCGTTGAGGCGCCTCACCCAGCGTAGAATTGTAGGGGAGGCCGGAAGTTGTCGCCCAAACTCCGCCCGAAAATCCTGGCGGACTTCTTTCGTCGTCTGGCACTCCCCGTACCAGAGATCACCATTCACTCGCTCGTTGGGAGCTAAGCGCACCGTCAAACTGACTTGCACCCCAAACCAAGGCGGACGGAAGTCGCAGAGAAGAAGAAAGACTCTGTAACAACCAGCGAGTGCACAGCAGACGACGGCATGCAACGAAAAATAATTATCGAAAAAAAAACAGCGAAGTAGCACATCTGATGATAATAATCCCTGGAGAAGGGGAACAAGGGGGACAAATGACAAACACGATTCTCCAAACACAGCTACGTAACTGGTGCGCGACCGAAAAAGTCCGCGTTGTCCTGGTCTCGAACCAGGTGACCTCTCCACCTTTGCATTAATTGCATTATCATAATCACCTTAAAATGCAGGCCGTTCACCCTTGTTGGTGTTAGACTGGTGGCAGTTGATAAAACCCGTTTGCTCTACTAACGCCTAACTCCTGGTTAGCTCAGTTGGTAGAGCCATAGCCTTCTCTGTACTCACAAAGCCTAGCAGTTCGACGACGGAGCTATAGAGTGCCCGGTCGCAGATTTGGATCGCGAGGATCTCGCTCACACAGAGCATCAAAGAGCCATTTCTCGGGGAACCTGGACGTCAGCGCGCAGCTTTTAAAGCGGCGAGGACCCAAAACACACTTGTTCGCTCGGGAGAAGTGTGTTTCGGCGTCTCGCCGCTGCAGGGCGCCAGGGACGTAGCTCTCCTCTCATCCGTTGTCTGCCGATCCACCTTTTCCATTTTGGCGGCCGCTTCTCGTGGCGATCTGCGCAGGCCTTGTCAGTATATAGGAGGCCATGGTTGAGCGCTCCATTGGTAATGGCGAGGTCCCTGGTTCAATACCATGACCAGGCGGATTTTTCAGTCGCGCTCCTGTCACGTAGCTGTGTTTGTAGATTTGCGTTTGTCCTTTGCCCCCCAAGCTCCCCTTCTCCAGTGAATATTATCTTAATTCCTGTCCAGCTCGCTTGCACCTTTAAATTAATTGCATTTTCAGAGCAAATATCTTTTGTTATTCTTGTTTTATCTTCATATTTCGCGTTTTATTGCTACAATAATATAATAATACGCTGACAATTCGTGGAGAAAAAGAGCGCATCGCTTTTGGCTCAGAAATGTTGTCTGCTATTACCGAGGTGGCCGGAAGTGCCTGTCGCGGCAGCATGCGATCTTACGTACCGCCATGTGTCGACTGTTGCGCCATTCAGGCGCCATGAATTAGCAGACGGTCGCCGTAGGTAGAGATTTGAAGTTTTTAATTTCTAACGTTTTACTCACGTAAGTTTGTTCAGTGAAATTTGTATACACTTAATGCACGTTTTTGGCCACTCTTGTGTGAACTCTTAGCTCGATACGTTTAGAAACCGATTTTCGCTGTCCCTTCAAACAGCCGTGGATCCTTTTCACTGATCTTGTACAATGGTCAATTTTGGATTCATGTATTTGGTTGTCGCTTAATTCTCTATCAGTGTTTTCCAGAATGAAGAAGTATGTATCATTCGCTCATACAATTATATGTTGTGTAAGAAGTATATTTATTATGTCATTTATGCTTTCATTTAAAAAAAGGGCCGAAAATAGACTCCTGAAAAACACCGTATATTTTTTACCCATGTTTGACTTCGCGTCAGTTAATATATCTGGATTATAAAGAATGTAATCACTATCATTCTATTCGCTCTGATAAATTTCCTCAACTTTTGTATTTAATTGTTTTTTTAATAGAATAGCATGCTCCATTGGACAGTTTCTTTTATGTCAAGAAACATGACTTTATTTGTAATGTTCACTCGATTTTTGGTTCTGAAATTCGTACTCTTATTCTCCTATAACGCTGGATAACTTAACGTAATTTTAATACTGGTCGTGTATAGTTTGCATTATAATTTTTGAAAGCACTCCGGTAGAATCAAAATTGGCCCGTAAAAGTTTGGGTAATTTCGATCATCTCCTTTGAGAATTACTGACGCCCTTGCCATTTTGGATTTAGGTGGAAACATACGGGTAGTCAAGAACAATTCCATGTGTGTGACAGTAGTTGACTAACGAAATGCGCAACTGATTTTATTTTATGCCGTTTTCACTGAGAGCACTGTTACGGTTAAGGTTTTTGTAATATGATGTATATTTCTCATTCCGTAGTAGGAAACGTGACGAAAATTTAGTGCTTGGTCTGATGTCAGCTTCGTAGTCCGAACTATACTCATGACAGTGTTAGTAAAATCCCCAGGCATCCAAAAGTGTAGACTTATTTAATCCGAAAGTACTCTCCGGAAAGGACACAATGGTAAGGGAAAATCTGCGTTATAATTATAATTTGGACACTTTACATTATAAATTTGAAACTTCCTGGACGGCAGGAAGCATAGTTCTATGAGCAGACTCATTTTGGTATGATGTTTAAACTAGGTTTCCTTATATTTTTGGACATATTGTCACTCATAAAAATGGAAGAAGAATAAAACCTAGAAAATTACGGTTTCATGAGGAGAACTCGTGCCTACAAACTTAAAGTGAACGGAATATGGGAAGGTCCCGAAACCGCGCATTACGAATTCATTTACACCCGCCCGCGGTACACTCAAGAAACTTTTGAACGGAACACACGACAGCCGAGAATGGGCTAAAACTTTCCAGAAAAAGCAAGAGTTAAAATACAAAGAAAAAAATGAAAGACGCTTACAATCCCCTGTAACGCCAAATTAGAGCGCAGCTCTTGAGGAGGAGGAGGGAAGGGTACTCAGGGGAGGGTATACCCCTCCTCCTCATCCGTACCCTCCTCTTCAGCTCCCCTCCCATTTAGCGGGAAATTTTCGCTGAAATTCCGGCCAAATTTAGCGGGGAATGTTTTTCCGCTAAATGTAGCCGGGAAAATTTTGCGCTAAATTTAGCGCAGGATTTTCCCCTAGATTTAGCGAGAACATTTACCCATAATGCAACGCGTGGTGACATCACGTGTGACGTCATTATGGGAAACGTTTCTTAATGCAACACGCGGTTACGCCGACGGCGACGACGCTCAATCCGGAAACGGGCGCCTAACAGCTGCGCTCTAATAAAAACGACCCGAATGGGGTTCACGCCCCGTTGCTGGGCGTCGCAGGTGCGTGCGTTGCCAACTCTGCCACGCACGCGGCAGTGGACCGATGAACCCGGAAAAGTAACCTCCGAGTGAGCGTTACCAAAATCTAATTTAAACAGCAAAAAAATTCCTAGGCAATTGTGTTGCATACGTAAAACGTTCCAGCATCACAAACGTTTAGCAACACCCTGTATAAAAAAAGCCCGTGCGTCTACCCTCTCGCACAACACTCGGAGAACTACTCACCCCAACTACGGAAGCAGCTCAGCGAATGACGATGCCGAAACACATGTTTAGACCAAAAAACGCAGTCCGAGTAGTGACATTAAGCAATGCAAGCGTCACGTTTCGCATTACTTCATGTCACAGCTCAGAGTGCATTTTGGGGTCTAAACATATGTTTCGGCATCGTCATTAGCTGAGCTGCCTCCGTAAGTATCGGTGATTGGCTCTCCGAGTGTTGTTGAGGAAAGTAGGCGCACGGGCTTTTCAGAGTGCAGCCAAAGGGCGTGTCACGTTACCAATCCCGAATGGAGCTGTCCTTCAGTAAGGAAAAACCCAGGCTTCATCGGAGGAAATCTTTACGTGCAAATCCATTGTGTGCTGAATAGAAACGGAGCCCCTGCTAAACTCTCCGCAAGGCTGCTGCTTTTTTGTGTGTATGTATGTGCGAGTGTGTGTGTATGTGTGTGTGGGGGGGGGGGGGGGAGGGGTCCATCTCTAGTTTTCATTTCATATCGATACCGAGACGTTTTCCGAAAATACGGTTCACGCGCATCTTCCCTGGAGCTTGAGGAATCCCGCCGCTGTGTTCGTTTTTCTTTAACGTGAGCCGTAACAAACGCCGACTTTTAGTCTGCCGCCGAAAAACACTGAATCAGCTGAAAAATATACCCCGAAGAAACACCGCTGAATTCGTGGGAAAATTAAAAAGAACCAAATCAAAGTAACTATATCATATTTTATGATTTGATAGCATATTGCTTACGGTATTAGATGTAGCGCCATTTGAGACAATCTGTTTGCGCAGGAAATAGCCTTCGAATAATGTACTGAAGCATAGAACACTATCCACATTTTTTTGCTATTTAGTCTGGAATAGCTAGTGCAACTTTGAAAATTGTGCAAATTTGGGTCTCGCAGGTTGAATTCAGCCTCCGGCTTGTACCTCGAACACTTCGGATGAGAAAAACCCAAACGGCTCCTGTGTATTTTTATTTCTTTCATCAACTTTAGGTTCTCATAACTCAGTTGACTAATTTGTAAAAAAAAAACGGGTTTTGATAAAGGGAATTTAACCAATCTGAAACTGAATACAGCTTCTCAACATGGAAACGATTGATTATTATTTTTCGTTCAAGTCCCTTGATTAGGAAACTCACCTTTTCAAGCGGATGTAGAGCGGTTTTTGACCTCCCTGGTCCAAGAGCGGCTATGAGAGACTAGAGCTCCGCACAGACCACACTGTGTGCTGTGCCAGCTATCACTCGGAGCGACCAACAACTGGCATTTGCAACAGCGAAAGCTAACGAGGTTCATGCTTGAAACTATAGTATTTATATGTTGTTTTTTAGCACAGAAGCAGATTGCCCGATAGGTGTGACTTTCAGACCCACCTGCTAAGATGATGATGATGATGATGATGATGATGACGATTACCGTCCTTTCCGGGCTATAGTCCGCGGACTACACATGTTAACTTGATATTTTTCTCGGACTATCTACATGTGCAAACAATACGAGGATTTTTTTTCTCTCCTTTCTATGGATTGTTCATTATAACCTCACGTAGCGGATTTTGTGAATGACAGAGTATGTTAATGATGATTTATTAATGATATATACATTTTTGTGAGCCAATAAAGCAGGCTTTTTTTTGTCAAGGTCTCCTGTGTATGACTTTACGTGCTGACTTGGTGTCAGGTGCGGACTATCTGAGGAAAAACTTGTTTTCCAACCGAAATTCGCCTCTGCGAACCCGGGTGAAAAGTACGGTTCGGGAAATGCACTAGAGGCTTAATGGTGCAAACGCTTTGTCGGCCATACAGCACCCAACTAAGCTAAAAATGCATGTTCTGTTGTTTATGATGGGACACAAAAATAATCTAGCAGTACAACTGGTGTAAAAGGCTGGAACTAAAACCGAAGACACCATTGGCGAGTTAGAGGACCCCGATCGGGAAACGTGAACTCAGTCGGAAGAAAAGATGAGTACAGTGTTCTGTGGAGCTGTAGACATGGACGTCGACTCTGGGGATATTGCTCGGGCGCATAGTATAGGCGCTTTCTCCCATAGTAAGTGTTGTCCGCTAATTGTCAAACTTACGACCTTGATGTGTTGCGAGACGATATTTTAAGTTACAGAACAGCCCTAAGTGGGGGTCGAGTTTTTGTCAACGAGGATTTTTCGCATGCTACAGATGACGCTCGACGTAAATTAATTAAATTCGCAAGAGATACGAATAATATTTATGTTACAACAAACTCCACTTATATAAAAATATATTTTTGTTTATCACTTGGGAACTGACACTCGAACGTGTGGTTTATCGAGAGGTCGAAGCAAGCAATTCAGCTCATGGAATTATTGCTAGCACTCCACAAACACGTTCGGCATTGCAGCTTAAAAACAATAAACCACATCGTCTGACTTTTAATTACATATATTCTTTTTTACTAACACAAGAAGTGTCATGAAAAACCGCGATGTACTGGAATCATGATCTGCCGATTTAGTCATCCTCACTGACACGTGGCTTACTGTTGAAATATGTGACATCGAAAATTTTGCGAGTGGAGGCAGTATTGGATCTTTGTCAGCAAGATTGAAAAGTTAGATCCGGTGGAGGGGTGTTGATTGCAGTACCCGATTACACGGAATCATGCTTTGTGAACATAGTTACTATTTTTTGGCGTATGTTCGCGCAAGTCATGAACGCATAACTTTTTGTGTTTGTTATCGACCTCCGAGTTGTAATGGTACTTTCCTCAGTAATCATTTGCGGCGTTCTTCATTCGGTTATAACAAGGTTTCACGGGTCTCTCATATTTGTCTTAGGGGATTTTAACTGTCCTAGCATTGCGTGGTCTTGTTCGTTCCCCTCTGTTTTTACCCAATGAAATATTTAGGTTCTTTAGGTATATTAATTGAACTAGTCACAGAGCCAACACGTGTTACTGATACAACAGCCAAAAGTACGATCTTGTTTTAACATCGTCGCCTGATCTTGTTTCGAAAATATATCACCTTTCTCGGGTTCAGTGACCTTTATACATTACATATCGCATTAGATTTACCACTTTGACTTCCGTGAAAGCGACTAAATTTTTCCGTGATTACAGTAACGATTTTGATGTTATAAATAATGTACTCCTTCATTTTATGGATGACTACATTATGTTGTTTTTTTTCACAGTGGCCTGTTCAAGAAAGTTGGACCTCTTTTAAAAATCTTGTTGCATCACTTACAGACACGTACACACCACTTCAATCGAGAACCTCTCACACCCACACTCCTTGGTTCAACGTACAACTTAAAATGATTCCAATGGAGAAAAAATAAAGCTTGTTTAGGGCAGCCATTTCTTTTAACCCACCGGACGTTGGGTAACCTGTCATGACGCTTTCGCATCGTATAACGTCGCTATTCAGGACGCCAAACGTGCTCTTTTTAATATCACTTTGCCAACGTTGTTAGCCACTAAACCTAAACAGTTTTGGAATACGTTTACACAGTAAAGACAAATAATTTATGTCCTGTTATGTAAATGGTTGTGCAGTTATGATGAATGCGCTGTTATACTGAACAAGATTTTTACTTTATTTATTTGTAATCTTGTCAACCTGCCATATTTTCGCCGCATTGTACTGAATTTATGCCTTTGAACCCGGTTAAAACTGACCCGATTTGTATTGTTAAATCAATAAATAATCTTAAACTTAATATTTCGGCTTGTTTTGATAAGGAACACCGAAATATTAGGACAGGTGGGACGAAGGATGACGTACACTTCCTTTCAGCTAGTAACAGTACAATTGGCCACCCCGCACTGCCGTTTGGTTTGGCGCTATCTAGCGACTGCAGCAAGAAGCATTTAGTATGCCTGGAAGTGGCGGCCGCGTTGTTCAAACGTGAGCTATATTACTTTGGTGGCATCGCTTAGTCCAGTGTCTGAAGCAAGAAATGCTGGCTAGTCAAGGGAGCTGTGGGCTTATAACATGTGAGTACGGCTGAAGCTACGGCTCTTGCGGGCCAATCGGAACAACCGAGTGAGGCACGTGACTACCTATCGCCCGTGTGCGCTTTTACTACGCAGAAGTGTCAAGCTTTTCGCTGCATCATGCTCCAATATGTGCGCATTGCGCTCGTATACGTAGAGCATATCGATACCGTCGGAACGCAATGCAGGCAATCGGCGAAATCGGCGGCTATGATTGGCGCCAGGAGTGGGCGTTGGCCATCGCGGCCTCCAGTTCCGCCGGGCGCAGCGTTCACCCTTTCATAAGATACAACGAAACAGGTTATAACCGTGGGCACTCCCTCTGCTCTGGCCGCCTGGCCGTTGCCAACTGGCTACAAAGCCACAGCAATATTTTTTTCTTCTAGGAATTGCACCTCGCAGTCAACACGAAAGAAAAAGACAGGGAAAAGGAGCAAAGAAACAAAGGAGGGGATATCTTCAAAATTTAAAGGATTAGAAGGTTAAAAGAATGGATGACTTGACGGTAAAAACTACATTACTTCCTAAAAATTATAACCAAACGGCTATATCAATTCCGGAGAGAAGAACGCAATCTCAGCTCGAGTTAAAACGAGTGGCGGAAAAGAAACATTGTTGTGTTCGTTCATGGTGAATGATTTAATTATCTCTCTGCCGTACCTGCTATACTGCACTCTCACGATGCTGGTTCGCTCAGAACATGGAATGCAACCACTGCACCATAGGAAATGAACGATGAAAGGGAGTCAGCTGAGGCCCCTGAAAATTCCAAACGATGTTCCCGAAGTCGGGGGTCGACGCACCTTTCTTTAGCCCAAGTATATTGGTTCCCGAAACCTAACGGAACAGAATAAACAATTTCTCTTCGAATGGGACGAATTTGTGTTCTTTCGGTGTGCCGCATGGGACGTATTCTTTCGGTGTACCTCAACTCAACCAACACGCTCGTCAGTCTACATTGTTTTGATCATATTAACTAAACGTTTGTGAACAAGACATCAATGTATTCTTTGATACGGTCATAACCGTTTGTTCAGTCACTCGAGCATTGCATTGTACCTGACGAATCGAAGATTTTGGAAGGCGGTACCATTGTGCAAAGGCGCCGATAATCATTCCCCCCAATACTTTTCGACTAATATCGCTTACGAGTACACCATGCAAAACACTAGGACATATCATATATTCCCAATTGGCACGTGAGACACAGCTTTCCACCTTCACTGTAGATCTTCGCTTTGTTTCAACGCGGGTCTTTGGTAGATTGTGTTTTTCTAGATTTATCAAAGCATTCGATAAAGTTTCTCACCAAATGCTCCTATTAAAACTTAACGTGTGCATTGACCTTAACGTGAAAGGTTGAATAGTATTGTCACGAATGACAATTGATGAGGTGATGGTAACTGAAGGAACTAAACGTTTAATGGGGCGAACTTGTGCACAAAAATAAAGAAAGGGAACAGAGAATGCAGAGCGTCGCAGGCGTCGAAGTCGGCGTGACAGCAGAGTCGAACGCTGGGGCGAGACTGACTCCGCTCGCCTTGCGGTGTCCTCCTTATGTACCGTCGTGGGTTTCTGGATCATTTGGCGTAGAACTTTCGGTGCGTAGAACATTCGGAACTCGATCGATCAGACGAGAATGTTCTCGAACTTACGAGAAGGCCAAGCGGAAAGAGTAAATAAAAGGACAGTCCGCTGACTGGAATCGAACCTACACCTTCCGCGCAACAGTCAATCGCGGTAACCACTCGGCCACGCACGGGCTTGCTCGCCAACGTGCACGGCAGTATGATTCTTGACTAATCAATTTCAGTTTGTTATCGCGATCGAAAACACGTCTCTTATCATTCCTGTCACATCCGAAGTGCCCGAGGCCTTTGTCTTAGATCCTGTAGTATTTCTAATTTACATCAACGGCTTGCCTATCTGCGTTTCATCTTCAATAAGCTTTTTCGCCGACGACTGTTGGATTTATACTGAAAATACTGACGACTCTGATCTTGCCATGTTTCAGATAGGTATAAACTCTGTTTACACGCGGTTTTATGCCGAATACTCAACCAAAGTACTTAACATGAGGTACTAAATACTTATTTGAATATGAATTTAGAGTAGTATTCAAGTTACTTTCAGTACGAAGTATCTTGAGTAGAGTACAAATACTTCGAAAATGTAATGAAATTACATTGGACGATACTTGGCTCGATTTGCAAGCTGGTTATATAAATATAAAAAAGTCAAAAATGAGTGCTGAATTTGTAATAACTTCTCTGAAAATCACATTTGGCTGTGATCTTTATAATTATCAAGAAGCGCCTTAGCTGCTACAATTGACGTTTACCCTAAAATAATTTGTGATATGCAAGATAATGCGTGCCGAAATATTTTAAGAATAAACGGGACTCACGTATTGTTAAACATGGCGCCTGCCGTGCTTTCGTTTATTTTATTATTTATTTATTTGAAAATTCTGTCAACCCTCTTTTGATGGCCATTACAAGGCGATAATTAATCACTGTTACAACATAAAAAAACGCCAACATAAAACATGAAAAATTCAGCGGGTCGACCCTTTTTAGAACAAACAGTGGCAACAAACGACGCGGAACCGTAGCATTCTAAACAGATATAAAAAATACAATTAACATAAACAATCATTACAAAATACAGTTTCAGAACGCGCCGTTTGGAACCATTATTGGTTTAGCAGCTGCGCGATGGAATGATCGAAGGAAAACACACATTCTAAATTCAATGATTTCGTTGGGCAATAAATGTCAATCCTCAATCGTTCTTACATGAAAAGACTGCTTCAAGCTACCTATTCCGCTACTGTATGTTTTGCATGTTTTGAATGATTTAGTCCACTCAATCGTTATGAACTTGAAGGGAAGACGTATTTATTCGGATCTAGATTCAGTCTGTCATTATTGAGTAAATAAAAAAGAAAAACAATTCAGACGTGCGATTTCTCGCTTCATACACAAAAGCTCTATATTGCTAGCTCGGAGCCTTTCTGTTGGGTATGCACTCTGCCTGTAGCTAGAATGAATAAAACAAGCAGCTTGTCGTTGAATCTTTTCCAACCTATCAAAATCTCTAGTTGTATCAGGGGACCAAACGACACTACCGTATTTTAAAATGGGCGTAAGGTATGTTTTGTCTGCTACTGTCTTAATCTCTTTGGGTTCGTGTTTTTATTTACGTCTGAGAAAACAAAGCTTTTGATATGCCGATACGCAGATGGCGTCAACATGTTTGGTCCAGGTCAAGTCTCTAAAAAAATAAGTGATACCGAGGTACTTCAAAAACTCCACATTGCTCAATTATCTCCAATGCAGTATTTAAATGTGAGGTACGCTTTGTTTTTTGGTTATATGGCAATATGCGGATTTGTTCAATGCTCTCTTTTTTGGGGTTTAAATATAGCCAGAATTTTTGGGGTTGTTTCTTAGGAAGTAGTGAAGCGCTACTGAGAAAGTAATTTTGTTTCGACGTTACAGTTAGTGGGCTTAGTTGTCGCATATTACATTTAAACCGCTATTTTTGCTACACCTTTTTACTCTTCTTTTTAGTGTGAATTATATTTCTTGTTGTCCATGGATTATTCCTTTTTGGTTTTTTCGGTATGTTGGGTACGTATTTATCCATGCAGTAGGAAACTATTTCTGAAGTAATTCCATGCACGCTGTACATCACCGATGGTACACAATATTTCGAACAAATTAAACCATATTGACAGATGATCAATAATGCTTGTGTCATCGGCACTTTCAAAATCCTTGTAAGTTAACTTGCACTGCACAGAAACCACAACCTCTTTCCCACAATCTAACGACAACAAAACCATCTTATGATCAGATATGCCGTCAACCATAAACACCTTGTAGTCAATAATATTATCACTTCAAGAAAGTAAGTCCAGCAGAAAATGAGTAGTATCAGTTACTGTAGTGAAATCTTTTAACTATTTGGGTACTGACGTGGCTGAAGGCAATCGCGAGAATTTTTCACCATTTACTTTGTTTGCACTTCCGATTCGCCAAAGTGCCGAATCGACGGAAGTCAAATTAAAATTGCCCACCAAAATTAATTTCGTTTTATCATTGACATATTTATGTAGAATGAGATCTAGCTCTTCTAGGAAACTAACGGGGTTGTTTCGAGCACGATAATCTGCGACAACAATAAAAGATAAATCACCATACTGCATTAAACAAAAGAGTGTCTCGTTCAAACAATGCTCCAAGAAAACACAATGCAAATCAAACTTTAGAACAATAGCGACGTCTCCTTCCCTGGAAACCCTATCCTTCCTTATTAATTTGTGATACGGTAGGATGGCAGCCACTCGTTACATCCGACAGAAGCCAAGTTTACGTTATAATAACTTTATGCAGTGCATGACACAGCAATATGCTTTCCAGGTCCGCAACTCTGTTTAATATACTTTGCCTGTTTAGGTTGATGACTCTTAGTTCGGCTGGTGCATGTACTTGCTCGTTGTGTTATTCAACCCTTTTAATGCGGTTTCTTACCGGAAAATGTTGGTCCTGCATGGTGGTAAATACGCCTAAAAACATGGACGAAGACAAAAGCACAAAAAACGAGGCGTATACGCCTCGTCGTGTGTGCTTCTTTCTTTGTACGTGTTTTTAGCCGTATTTACCACCATGCATAACTACCAACTAGCCCAACTCGGAGTATTGATACGTTGGTCCTGCTTCAGGTACAATTCATACATCAGGTTAATTTTAAGTGTCGTGAACTAGAAACAGGTCATCCTCATCTGCCGTATTCATCGAGGCAATGTTCCAGAAATGTTTACACTTTTCTCTAGTTACCTTGGCATAATCGCTGCTCATACTGAGGTTCGTTTCTTTTCACTTTCTACCGTTCTTTAATGCAGATAGCTTTTCAATATAATTAAATAGCTAAATTATGACAGTCCTGCATATTTCGTTTCGTTTGTACTCTAGTCTGTGGATTATTTGGAGAAACGTGACTTAAACGCCGAGTTTATTCTCGACCAATTCTTTTATCACTTTCTGTTTCAAGTCATCTTCACTTCCTTTATCTGCTTCTGGTAGCCCGTGTACTATCAAGTTGTTCCTGCGGCTTCGATTTTCGAAGTCAACCAGTCGATCGTTCTGGTATTGTATAGTTTCCTCTAGGTTTTGAATCTTCCCTTTAATTTCTTTTACGTTTTCATTTGAGGTTCGCACTGTTTTTCATTGTATTTTCAAGCTTACTTATTTTATTCCTAATCTCCTTTATGCTGTCTTCCAGGCGTGACTGATTAACTTCTATATTCTCTTGGTTCGTCCTAATTTCTTTTAGTTCATCGGCAATGCCACTCTGATTAGCCAAAATCTTGCGAAGTATTTCCTGGACCTCTTCGTTGGGTCTCTAAGTTTCCCGATAATTACAGTCGCCATTCACAGATCAACATCGCCACATCAGAGCATTTCAACAGCATTTCACGACAATTCTGAGGGCCCGGCAGGACTAACAAAGATCTACAATCACTACGGAACTCATGTAGATTTGATATCAGTAAACTGTGTGATGAACAGAGTGAACTTGAGCATCTTGCTTGCTACGTGGATGCCGAGCCGCTCTCGAGTCCTGCTGGTTCTGTTTCTGTCTGAGCAGCCCAGCTGCTTATGACGTCGATGCAGACAAGGTGTGGCACAACCAATTTTGGCCGCTGAGCACGATTAGTGCCGCGTCAGCTCTACCATGTAGTGGCACGTGGAATTGGCTTGAGTTCTGTGACTGACAGAGAAACGACGAAAGGATCTGAGCGACGAACAGAGTAAACTTGAGCATCTTGCTAGCTCCGTGGATGCCGAGCCTTCTTATCAGTATCTCAAATACATACATCGCTCTGTCTGTATACGTCTCCTCTTGTCCTTCGTCTTGTTCGTGCTGTTTTTAATTCTTCAATATCTAGAATTGAGCCCTCTTGACAACAGGCTGGGCTCGTGACGCATTCCGCAATACGTTCATAAAATGCCCCTCCGCGATTAGAGGGACTTGACATGTAGTCTGGTACTGCATATCCATAACAGCCGAACTAGAAGTTGTTAAAGGAGTCATACTTGTTGAGGAGAAGCCGAGGGAAGGACACACGAGCACGCACAGGAGAAACATCGGCTAGAGGGCACGAGCCTCTGTCGCTGATTAACAACCAAGAGCGAGTACTTTGTCCACCCAGTCAAAAGCGAAAACATAACCTGTAAGTTCACACTGTAAAGAAGAACGAAAAAAAAAAGAAAAAAGAAAACGGGGAAATAGGAAGGTTAAAGGGGCACTCAGGTGGATTCTGAGATCGTCTATTTATTGTTATAACTCAGTCTATGGGCTCCAGGCATGTTGAAAAACGCGAAATTACATCCAAGAGCGGCGGATTTCCCTACTTAAAATCCAATCAAAGATCGTGCCGTGCTCCTCTTTCTGCGCCGTGGTGTAGAAGCCAGGGGCACCACCGGTCTGGAAGAAAGCAGGGGAGGGCAAGCGACAGCCAATCACGAGTGACGGATTCCGAGAGGACTGATTTTTCGAAGGCGCGCGTATTCGAAAATTTAGTTCGCCAGGAAGCCGTCATTCGTGATTGGCTATCGCGTTCCTGCCCTGCTGCCTTCCCGTCGGGTGGCTCCCCCTGCTGTCCTGCGCCACGGCGCAGAAAGGGGCGTGGCACGTGTTTGATTGTATTTTTAATAGAAAAATTGGCCGCCCTTGAATCTAACTTTTTGTTTTTTTGGATGCTTAGATTTCATAAATTGAGTTATGTCAATAAATAGACGGTACCAGAATCCACTTGAGTGCCCTTTAAGAGCGAAATTTAGGAAATACAAAGGAGTCCCCCTAAAACTGCTTCTAAGCCCCCTTCTCTTGCCCCATTTTACAACCGTTCAAACCATTCTTGACACATTGAGGTGAAGGTGGTCAAGATTCGAGATTCGAAATTCTCTCATAAATAACTCCACCTGGCAAAAAAACTGGTTTCTGAGATTTTAACAATGAAGCAATGCGCATATTCGGAATGAGATGAAAACAAAAACGGTTTTCAACGCTCTTCGGTGCAAAATTTAAGCCACATAAGGCCCACAGAGAGATTTGGGAGAGACCAATCTAGGTCGCTGCAGCTCAGTAAAGCCAGCAGATTCTAGCTTATTTGGCCGAGGGAGTGCATGTGCTCGCATGAAAACGTGTTTGCGCATTTTCGTACTGGATCCCAATGAACCGGCGATTTCCAGAAATGGTTCATTGTGATCGTACCGAGCGTCGGCGTCACAATCCTCCGCTGACGGAACCACTCCAACTCCAGACAAAAGGTGGCGTCTGAGTGTAAAATATGGATGACGTTACCAGCACATTGCTCGCCCTAAGCGTGACGTGCTATTCAATAATTGCTTGGAAAAATAAAAAAGCGGAAAAAGAGAACAAGAGGACACGTAGAGGCGGGCGCACTTGGGATTATCCGTTTGGTCTTTTGTTATCGTTTGTAGACTGCGTTTTGCTCGAGCCTTGATCCTTGCTCTTTGTTCGGTCGCTTGGGTTCAAGTTTACAATCGGTTCAGCTTTACCCTGGAGCCTTACGATCCCTAGTTCACTAGGTTGTTCCGGCGACATTTTTGTTCCCCGAGGTTGCATATTCTATTTGAGATGCTGAGTGCAGGAGAGTGAGAAATGGAATTAAGATAGAGTAGCAAATACTCTACATTAAATGTATTTGCAAGATACCAAAATACTACCAAAATTATTCGAAATGGACCTTTTGTACAAATATCGATTCGAGGGTAAACATATCTGGAGCCCTCTCTCTCTCTTCCTTCTGGCCGAGCAGAGGGAAGATGGTTTATTTGTATACACTTCGGGGCAGAAGATAACCCACGATAGGGACAAACGCATTGTTTGGGGAGCCGTATCTAGGCCACAGCGGTTCAATGGGCAAACAAGATATAGCTGACGTTTGGGGTGTCGAACCGGTGGGAGAGGCCTTGCGCGCGCGTTGTTTTCTAGGCACTTAGTCTCGAACGCAGTAGTGGGTCTAGGTGGTGGCACATATTTGGCAAAAGGATGATACAGTATCTCGGGTAGAGCATTTAAGATAGGATAAAGTTTGAAATTAAGACATATAGAACTTTACACATTAAAAATAATTATGAGAGTGTCAGATAATCATACTTCGGTACCATCCTGCCATCTTAACAACGTTCATATGTAGATATTTAGGCGCCCGCATAACATGTAGCATGACCTGGCAGACGCACGTTGAATATGTTAGCAATAACACTAATTGCATGCTGGATAACCTGAAAAAGACATTGTTTTTTTGCACTGTAAGTCTTAAAATCAATTTATAAAATTCTCCTTTGCTCTAAACTAGAATATGCTTCATCTATCTGCGACCCCAGTCTCCCTTATTTAATCAATGCTCTCCAGGCGGTACAAAAACCGATCAGCACGTTTTATTCTCAATAATTATCTTCGCCATGCAAGCCTAACGTTTACGAAAGCCAATGCATCCCTGCCTAACCTCTCTTTCCTATATCATACTAACCCGTCCTTACACCAACGACTTTTCACTCCACTTTTTCTTTTTATTTCACCACGCATCGACCATGTGTTCAAAGTGGGAGTCTCAGATTGTAAAACGAACGCATTTGAACATTCATTCTTTCTTAAAACTTCTATGGAACGGAACCACCTTCTGGCTTCTATTGTATCCCTTGTTTTTTATCAATTGTTCACTGGCTTGGGCCTTCATGAAGTAAGTATAAAATGACTGTCTTGTTTTCTAATGTTATCTTTTGTGTTTCCCACTCCCCTCTATAATGCCGATGGCAGTGAGGGTACGTAAAAAAAAATAAACACATTTTCGGAATACAGAGTTTTTATCCTTCCCGGCATTTATTTAGTATCTCCAAAATCAAGAAATCTATTGAGAAAACGGTTAATAGATGTTATGCGGAAAGCAACATTCAAAGTTCTTCTGCGCTCCCCAAATCTGATGAAAAACTCGAAACTGTTAATAATAATAACAAATTTAAAAAAAAACGTACAAGAACACACAGCAGCATAAAACAGTGTGAGTGCTTTTCCGTTTT
This sequence comes from Ixodes ricinus, assembly GCA_037355805.1. Classification (NCBI taxonomy): domain Eukaryota; kingdom Metazoa; phylum Arthropoda; class Arachnida; order Ixodida; family Ixodidae; genus Ixodes; species Ixodes ricinus. The sequence goes on from JAZHYW010016600.1 coordinate 102,465, forward strand.
TTTTTGTTTTTTAAATATTGGAATTTTTATGATGGAGTGAATTAACCAGCACGCCTCCGCATTTTCACCTTCATCTCCAATGGGTCATGTCACGCGTTCTATTACCTGCAAGTCGAGATGGCCTTTTTAAGAAATACACTCTTTTTCGCGTTTTTTATTTTGTTTTGTTTAACTGGTGTGAGCTTTCCCAGCATACATTTCGCACCATCACACTTCTTGAAACTCGTTGGAGACAAGTTGTTACACTTTTGACGTCCAGTTGTCACTGTTGCTATACTCTGTTTCATACTTAGCGTGCAACGCTGTCAAAGCTTGTGGCGCGAGCGTGGGGCTTGATCTCGTTGATCATTTGCACGCGTTCTCGCGCAAACAAAACCATAGATGAAGCCACGCGCTCGCGCCAGTAGCTTTGGCAGCGTTGCACGCTAAGTATGAAACAGAGTATAGTGAGCCTCTAACAGCAACTGTAAAAATGTACTTAGTTCGTGAAAAACAAAATATTGTGAGTTAATTTAGGTTACTAGCTTCCATACGTCTATCAATTTGTTGGACCAATCTTGGGGTAAATCAGTGTCTATAAAACTGTCGCCCAAGTGAAGCTTTGAGAACAGCGGAAAAAAAAAGACGGGACAAAAAGACGAAAGAAGCACACAGAACAAGCGCTTGTCCTGTGCGCTTCTTCGTCTTTTTGTTCCGTCTTTTTTTGCGCTATTTTTAATATGAATGTCAATTACCAACTTGCCCAGCAGACCAAGCTTTTACAGAGGTTTAAGAAATTTGACACGCTTTCGCGATGAGCACGTTGGCTCCTTTGTATACAGAAAACGCCGCAGGAAAGATGATTTACAGCTGCAGTAGAACTCTGTAATATTCTTCGTAACTTGTTTTTGTCTTTCGGATTTATTTCAGCGTTTTTGCCGTGGAAAACTTACGTCATTAAAAACAAGGGAAGTCAGATTCTTGGGTGGTGCCAACTGAGCACTAGTAAACGCAGAAAATTTAATACCGCTGGACTATCAACTATTAAAGCCTTCTTCTTCCTTCTCTTACTCTCAGTAGCTACAACCTTGATTAAAGCCCTCTTCTTTTTTATTTAAAAACTGAATTAAAGCCTTCTTCTTCTTCTTCTTCTATGGCTATTTACAAACGTGGAGCAGCTTTGTGTCCTTCACCTCACAGAAACAGTTTCTCTCGCTTGTGCAGCGCCAGGAAAGGCGCACTGACACATTTTTCGACTTTTTCATCGATGGCCAATGCCTCGAGGATTTCACGCGCAAGTTTTTCTTTGCTTTTTCCCTAAAACCTTGATGTCTTTCAAACTTGCAGTGCACCGGCATTCTCGACAACGGACTAGTAGGTCCCCAAAGCCCTCTATCCTGGGAAAAGTGGCGCCATTCATTGTTGTAGAATTGCTCGAGGCACGTGCCGCGCGCCACTTCTGGGAAATTCATGGCGTCTGAAATCTAGCTCAGTGCTGCGCTTTGCCGCCATGATCTTCCCAAGGGCTGCACGTTGCACTTCCCTCGTGCATCGACGAACCTTGCGCTACTTTTGAAAGGTCCCCCTACTGATATGTTCCTTAACAAAGCAGCGTATTCCCTTGTCTGGTCGCTGATGCAACCCTCGGTTTGGCCTATGTAGCATCGACCGCGTGATAATGGGATGTTGTATATGACTCCTTTTTCACAGGATGCATACTTTGTCCTGTGATCAATGTCACAAAATTCTCCTTTGAATTCTCCCTCCTCGTTTACCCTGCGACATATAGAATATGTTTGTTTTTTTTTTTCGGCGCAGACCAAACCACGTGGAAGCCTTGCCGTCCAGCACTCTTCTTCAATCTGTGATTGATTCCGTGGATATAAGGCGCAATCACTATAGGCTTTCATATATTTTTCTTTGGCCATTTTCTCCAGGATTCCGCTTGGTGTTGTTGCATATCTCTTCACACGTCGCTATCAGTACTGCATTTGGGTAACCAGCAGCCTGTAGCCTTGACATTTGTGTTTGAAAGCGTCGCCCAAATTCATGACTGCAGGACTTTTTTAAGGACAGATGTAAGTGCTGTAGTGGCTACACCTCGTTTCACACTTTTTTTAATGTCCAATGTCAAAAACTAGTCAACAGCATTCCTTCCTTTTGACTCTGGACACATCAAAAAAGGCGAAACAAGGTGTAGCCATCCAGCACTTACATCTGCCTTTAAAAAGTCATGCAGTCATCGAGTTGGGCGAAGCTTTGACTAGCTCAACTAATCAAGAGAAGGAATCCAACTAGCTCCGCTCCAACCTGTAGGAGTGAAGTCAGAGTTCTAGAGGAAGCTCCTGTGTTAGGTACATACCCTCGAATCGACCTTTCCAATCTGGGAACCAAGATATACTTACTGAGGCGGGTGTAACTAAGTCTGTACGGCTCTCACATTTACCTGCATTTAAATATATTTTGAGACTTTGTGAAGTATTCTGTTTTCAATTTATTGCATCCCGTCGTCTTGGGAGATATTCCGTTTAAGCTGCAGTATACACCGCTCATAGCGTTTTTGTTCTTTTCGTAATCCAGTTTAAACGAAAGTAAGACGCACGCATTTGTCACCCTGTGGGCAGATTTCCCACACATAACGTTTTCCAAGCATATCCGTGCCACCTCTAAAAGGTCTATAACCCGATGTCATTCGCCCAGGAATGCCAGATGTGCCATTACGTCTAATGCTTTAACAGCTGCGACAAATAGGAGTGGTTGAACTACACAAGCTGGATGGCATGTGCCAGGCTCTAGTTTCGGTAGAGCAGCGCGTCCTGTCTAACTTGTTTTTGTAGAAGCTGTCACCAACTAATGTTTGGTCAGAGCGAACGTATAAGCCAGATTATTTTTTGTGTGTGTAAATAAAGAGTTTATATATGCTTGAAGTGGAACTAGGATCAAAATTTTTCAACCAAATAACCAGCCATAGAATTTATCACATTATAAAAAATAATCATTGAAGTGTGTCAGAAAAATGTTTGAGGATGCAAATTCATTTAGAACGCAAATCATGTTTCATCTAACATCAAATAAAATGCCGTGCAAGTTAACGTGATTGATTTCTCAAACTTCGACCGAACTACTATTGCTCAAGGAAGATGATTTTTAAAGCTTGCCTATATGCTATATCTCCTGCTTAGCCACCTTAATATTATTCAGATTAATCGCCAAATATGTATTCATCGAATACTTTTTCAGACATCGACCGAACTCCTAGTGCTAGAAAAGACGTATAGAAAGGTTTGTGTGTATTTGCTGCCTAGCTTTCGAATATTATTCGGGTTGACCGCCGAATAATATGTTCATATTTTGAATCGCATGGTCAAACTGCGACCGAACTACTAGTGCTCGAGGAAGACGTATCTAAAGGTGTGCCTATATTTGCAGCTTAGCTTTTGGTGTGGAATAATCGTTCTCGTTTGCATATTGTTCAATTTTCGAGCCTCCTACTGCGTAGGGCAAGAGGATGAGGAATCAGTAAAGCATCGTGATACTTTTCAGGATCCACTTTCAGATATTAATAAATAAATATTTGCAGGTAAACAAAAAAAATCTCTCAAGGTTTTCCTAGTTATTAATTTCAATGAAATACCTATTTCTGTGTAAATAGCACACATTTCACACTATGCAATTACCTAAGCATTACTTGTGGCTGGCAACATGACGGAAGTTCACACCTCTTTCTGTCCTCTCCTCACACGGCAATCAGCCTATAGCACAGGCACGTAGCCGGGGACAGGCACGTACTCGAAGGCGGGGGGGGCATGGGGGCCCCTTCCCCCCCGAAATATTTCCATTTTGCTGGGACCTCCTCTCCCCCTCCCCTTCATACAGCATTCTGTCATGGGCGGGTGCCCCCCCCCCCCCCCCCCGAAACAAAATCCTGGCTACGTGCCTGCTATAGCATCAATGGTATCGTGTCTCATGCATGTAATCATGAAGTTATAAAACATACTTTTTTCGGTCCTTGAAAGCAATACATCTAACTTGCCTATTAAATAATAGTTAGGTCCAAGCAGGCATACGCTAGCATCATCTGGTGGTCGCATATAGTCTTCGAACTTAACAAGCTTAATTTGGTTCAAAAGGAGGATCATATTACATCAACTATGATTTCCTTGAAGTTCGAGCTTTATCACTTTATAAGCAACCTGGACCTGAGACTACTTAGCCAAAGAATGAAATTGGCCGGTATTGTTTGTGGAGACCCTCTCCCTGGCTCCCCGTTCCTCCGTGACCTTCCCGCTTCCCGCCGCGGCCCTGTCGGGCCGCGGCGGGCTGCGGGTCTTGGTGGAACGGGGAGCTTTTCACTTTCTACCGTTCTTTAATGCGGATAGCTTTTCAATATAATTAAATAGCTAAATTATGACAGTCCTGCATATTTCGTTTCGTTTGTACTCTAGTCTGTGGAATATTTGGAGAAACGTGACTTAAACGCCGAGTTTATTCTCGACCAATTCTTTTATCACTTTCTGTTTCAAGTCATCTTCACTTCCTTTATCTGCTTCTGGTAGCCCATGTACCCTCGAGTTGTTCCTGCGGCTTCGATTTTCGAGGTCAACCAGTCGATCATTCCGGTATTTTATAGTTTCCTCTAGGTTTTGAATCTTCCCTTTATTTTCTTTTACGTTTTCATTTCAGGTTCGCACTGTTTTCATTGTATTTTCAAGCTTACTTATTTTATTCCTAATCTCCTTTATGCTGTCTTCCAGGCGTGACTGATTAACTTCTATATTCTCTTGGTTCGTCCAAATTCCTTTTAGTTCATCGGCAATGCCACTCTGATTAGCCAAAATCTTGCGAAGTATTTCCTGGACCTCTTCGTTGGGTCTCTAAGTTTCCCGATAATTACAGTCGCCATTCACAGATCAACATCGCCACATCAGAGCATTTCAACAGCATTTCACGACGATTCTGAGGGCCCGGCAGGACTAACAAAGATCTACAATCACTACAGAACTCATGTAGATTTGATATCAGTAAACTGCGTGATGAACCGAGTGAACTTGAGCATCTTGCTTGCTACGTGGATGCCGAGCCTTTCGAGTCCTGCTGGTTCTGTTTCTGTCTGAGCAGCCCAGCTGCTTATGACGTCGATGCAGACAAGGTGTGGCACAACCAATTTTGGCCGCTGAGCACGATTAGTGCCGCGTCAGCTCTACCATGTAGTGGCACGTGGAATTGGCTTGAGTTCTGTGACTGACAGAGAAACGACGAAAGGATCTGAGCGACGAACAGAGTAAACTTGAGCATCTTGCTAGCTCCGTGGATGCCGAGCCTTCTTATCAGTATCTCAAATACATACATCGCTCTGTCTGTATACGTCTCCTCTTGTCCTTCGTCTTGTTCGTGCTGTTTTTAATTCTTCAATATCTAGAATTGAGCCCTCTTGACAACAGGCTGGGCTCATGACGCATTCCGCAATACGTTCATAAAATGCCCCTCCGCGATTAGAGGGACTTCACATGTAGTCTGGTACTGCATATCCATAACAGCCGAACTAGAAGTTGTTAAAGGAGTCATACTTGTTGAGGAGAAGCCGAGGGAAGGACACACGAGCACGCACAGGAGAAACATCGGCTAGAGGGCACGAGCCTCTGTCGCTGATTAACAACCAAGAGCGAGTACTTTGTCCACCCAGTCAAAAGCGAAAACATAACCTGTAAGTTCACACTGTAAAAGAAGAACGAAAAAAAAAGAAAAAGAAAACGGGGAAATAGGAAGGTTAAAGGGGCACTCAGGTGGATTCTGAGATCGTCTATTTATTGTTATAACTCAGTCTATGGGCTCCAGGCATGTTGAAAAACGCGAAATTACATCCAAGAGCGGCGGATTTCCCTACTTAAAATCCAATCAAAGATCGTGCCGTGCTCCTCTTTCTGCGCCGTGGTGTAGAAGCCAGGGGCACCACCGGTCTGGAAGAAAGCAGGGGAGGGCAAGCGACAGCCAATCACGAGTGACGGATTCCGAGAGGACTGATTTTTCGAAGGCGCGCGTATTCGAAAATTTAGTTCGCCAGGAAGCCGTCATTCGTGATTGGCTATCGCGTTCCCTGCCCTGCTGCCTTCCCGTCGGGTGGCTCCCCTGCTGTCCTGCGCCACGGCGCAGAAAGGGGCGTGGCACGTGTTTGATTGTATTTTTAATAGAAAAATTGGCCGCCCTTGAATCTAACTTTTTGTTTTTTTGGATGCTTAGATTTCATAAATTGAGTTATGTCAATAAATAGACGGTACCAGAATCCACTTAAGTGCCCCTTTAAGAGCGAAATTTAGGAAATACAAAGGAGTCCCCCTAAAACTGCTTCTAAGCCCCTTCTCTTGCCCCATTTTACAACCGTTCAAACCATTCTTGACACATTGAGGTGAAGGTGGTCAAGATTCAAGATTCGAAATTCTCTCATAAATAACTCCACCTGGCAAAAAAACTGGTTTCTGAGATTTTAACAATGAAGCAATGCGCATATTCGGAATGAGATGAAAACAAAAACGGTTTTCAACGCTCTTCGGTGCAAAATTTAAGCCACATAAGGCCCACAGAGAGATTTGGGAGAGACCAATCTAGGTCGCTGCAGCTCAGTAAAGCCAGCAGATTCTAGCTTATTTGGCCGAGGGAGTGCATGTGCTCGCATGAAAACGTGTTTGCGCATTTTCGTACGGGATCCCAATGAACCGGCGATTTCCAGAAATGGTTCATTGTGATCGTACCGAGCGTCGGCGTCACAATCCTCCGCTGACGGAACCACTCCAACTCCAGACAAAAGGTGGCGTCTGAGTGTAAAATATGGATGACGTTACCAGCACATTGCTCGCCCTAAGCGTGACGTGCTATTCAATAATTGCTTGGAAAAATAAAAAAGCGGAAAAGAGAACAAGAGGACACGTAGAGGCGGGCGCACTTGGGATTATCCGTTTGGTCTTTTGTTATCGTTTGTAGACTGCGTTTTGCTCGAGCCTTGATCCTTGCTCTTTGTTCGGTCGCTTGGGTTCAAGTTTACAATCGGTTCAGCTTTACCCTGGAGCCTTACGATCCCTAGTTCACTAGGTTGTTCCGGCGACATTTTTGTTCCCCGGGGTTGCATATTCTATTTGAGATGCTGAGTGCAGGAGAGTGAGAAATGGAATTAAGATAGAGTAGCAAATACTCTACATTAAATGTATTTGCAAGATACCAAAATACTACCAAAATTATTCGAAATGGACCTTTTGTACAAATATCGATTCGAGGGTAAACATATCTGGAGCCCTCTCTCTCTCTTCCTTCTGGCCGAGCAGAGGGAAGATGGTTTATTTGTATACACTTCGGGGCAGAAGATAACCCACGATAGGGACAAACGCATTGTTTGGGGGAGCCGTATCTAGGCCACAGCGGTTCAATGGGCAAACAAGATATAGCTGACGTTTGGGGTGTCGAACCGGTGGGAGAGGCCTTGCGCGCGCGTTGTTTTCTAGGCACTTAGTCTCGAACGCAGTAGTGGGTCTAGGTGGTAGCACATATTTGGCAAAAGGATGATACAGTATCTCGGGTAGAGCATTTAAGATAGGATAAAGTTTGAAATTAAGACATATAGAACTTTACACATTAAAAATAATTATGAGAGTGTCAGATAATCATACTTCGGTACCATCCTGCCATCTTAACAACGTTCATATGTAGATATTTAGGCGCCCGCATAACATGTAGCATGACCTGGCAGACGCACGTTGAATATGTTAGCAATAACACTAATTGCATGCTGGATAACCTGAAAAAGACATTGTTTTTTTGCACTGTAAGTCTTAAAATCAATTTATAAAATTCTCCTTTGCTCTAAACTAGAATATGCTTCATCTATCTGCGACCCCAGTCTCCCTTATTTAATCAATGCTCTCCAGGCGGTACAAAAACCGATCAGCACGTTTTATTCTCAATAATTATCTTCGCCATGCAAGCCTAACGTTTACGAAAGCCAATGCATCCCTGCCTAACCTCTCTTTCCTATATCATACTAACCCGTCCTTACACCAACGACTTTTCACTCCACTTTTTCTTTTTATTTCACCACGCATCGACCATGTGTTCAAAGTGGGAGTCTCAGATTGTAAAACGAACGCATTTGAACATTCATTCTTTCTTAAAACTTCTATGGAACGGAACCACCTTCTGGCTTCTATTGTATCCCTTGTTTTTTATCAATTGTTCACTGGCTTGGGCCTTCATGAAGTAAGTATAAAATGACTGTCTTGTTTTCTAATGTTATCTTTTGTGTTTCCCACTCCCCTCTATAATGCCGATGGCAGTGAGGGTACGTAAAAAAAAATAAACACATTTTCGGAATACAGAGTTTTTATCCTTCCCGGCATTTATTTAGTATCTCCAAAATCAAGAAATCTATTGAGAAAACGGTTAATAGATGTTATGCGGAAAGCAACATTCAAATTCTTCTGCGCTCCCCAAATCTGATGAAAAACTCGAAACTGTTAATAATAATAACAAATTTAAAAAAAACGTACAAGAACACACAGCAGATAAAACAGTGTGAGTGCTTTTCCGTTTTTTTTTGTTTTTTAAATATTGGAATTTTTATGATGGAGTGAATTAACCAGCACGCCTCCGCATTTTCACCTTCATCTCCAATGGGTCATGTCACGCGTTCTATTACCTGCAAGTCGAGATGGCCTTTTTAAGAAATACACTCTTTTTCGCGTTTTTATTTTGTTTTGTTTAACTGGTGTGAGCTTTCCCAGCATACATTTCGCACCATCACACTTCTTGAAACTCGTTGGAGACAAGTTGTTACACTTTTGACGTCCAGTTGTCACTGTTGCTATACTCTGTTTCATACTTAGCGTGCAACGCTGTCAAAGCTTATGGCGCGAGCGTGGGGCTTGATCTCGTTGATCATTTGCACGCGTTCTCGCGCAAACAAAACCATAGATGAAGCCACGCGCTCGCGCCAGTAGCTTTGGCAGCGTTGCACGCTAAGTATGAAACAGAGTATAGTGAGCCTCTAACAGCAACTGTAAAAATGTACTTAGTTCGTGAAAAACAAAATATTGTGAGTTAATTTAGGTTACTAGCTTCCATACGTCTATCAATTTGTTGGACCAATCTTGGGGTAAATCAGTGTCTATAAAACTGTCGCCCAAGTGAAGCTTTGAGAACAGCGAAAAAAAAAAAAGACGGGACAAAAAGACGAAGAAGCACACAGAACAAGCGCTTGTCCTGTGCGCTTCTTCGTCTTTTTGTTCCGTCTTTTTTGCGCTATTTTTAATATGAATGTCAATTACCAACTTGCCCAGCAGACCAAGCTTTTACAGAGGTTTAAGAAATTTGACACGCTTTCGCGATGAGCACGTTGGCTCCTTTGTATACAGAAAACGCCGCAGGAAAGATGATTTACAGCTGCAGTAGAACTCTGTAATATTCTTCGTAACTTGTTTTTGTCTTTCGGATTTATTTCAGCGTTTTTGCCGTGGAAAACTTACGTCATTAAAAAACAAGGGAAGTCAGATTCTTGGGTGGTGCCAACTGAGCACTAGTAAACGCAGAAAATTTAATACCGCTGGACTATCAACTATTAAAGCCTTCTTCTTCCTTCTCTTACTCTCAGTAGCTACAACCTTGATTAAAGCCCTCTTCTTTTTTATTTAAAAACTGAATTAAAGCCTTCTTCTTCTTCTTCTTCTATGGCTATTTACAAACGTGGAGCAGCTTTGTGTCCTTCACCTCACAGAAACAGTTTCTCTCGCTTGTGCAGCGCCAGGAAAGGCGCACTGACACATTTTTCGACTTTTTCATCGATGGCCAATGCCTCGAGGATTTCACGCGCAAGTTTTTCTTTGTTTTTTCCCTAAAACCTTGATGTCTTTCAAACTTGCAGTGCACCGGCATTCTCGACAACGGACTAGTAGGTCCCCAAGCCCTCATCCTGGGAAAAGTGGCGCCATTCATTGTTGTAGAATTGCTCGAGGCACGTGCCGCGCGCCACTTCTGGGAAATTCATGGCGTCTGAAATCTAGCTCAGTGCTGCGCTTTGCCGCCATGATCTTCCCAAGGGCTGCACGTTGCACTTCCTCGTGCATCGACGAACCTTGCGCTACTTTTGAAAGGTCCCCCTACTGATATGTTCCTTAACAAAGCAGCGTATTCCCTTGTCTGGTCGCTGATGCAACCTTCGGTTTGGCCTATGTAGCATCGACCGCGTGATAATGGGATGTTGTATATGACTCCTTTTTCACAGGATGCATACTTTGTCCTGTAATCAATGTCACAAAATTCTCCTTTGAATTCTCCCTCCTCGTTTACCCTGCGACATATAGAATATGTTTGTTTGTTTTTTTTTCGGCGCAGACCAAACCACGTGGAAGCCTTGCCGTCCAGCAATCTTCTTCAATCTGTGATTGATTCCGTGGATATAAGGCGCAATCACTATAGGCTTTCATATATTTTTCTTTGGCCATTTTCTCCAGGATTCCGCTTGGTGTTGTTGCATATCTCTTCACACGTCGCTATCAGTACTGCATTTGGGTAACCAGCAGCCTGTAGCCTTGACATTTGTGTTTGAAAGCGTCGCCCAAATTCATGACTGCAGGACTTTTTTAAGGACAGATGTAAGTGCTGTAGTGGCTACACCTCGTTTCACATTTTTTTTTTAATGTCCAATGTCAAAAACTAGTCAACAGCATTCCTTCCTTTTGACTCTGGACACATCAAAAAAGGCGAAACAAGGTGTCGCCATCCAGCACTTACATCTGCCTTTAAAAAGTCATGCAGTCATCGAGTTGGGCGAAGCTTTTGACTAGCTCAACTAATCAAGAGAAGGAATCCAACTAGCTCCGCTCCAACCTGTAGGAGTGAAGTCAGAGTTCTAGAGGAAGCTCCTGTGTTAGGTACATACCCTCGAATCGACCTTTCCAATCTGGGAACCAAGATATGCTTACTGAGGCGGGTGTAACTAAGTCTGTACGGCTCTCACATTTACCTGAATTTAAATATATTTTGAGACTTTGTGAAGTATTCTGTTTTCAATTTATTGCATCCCGTCGTCTTGGGGGGATATTCCGTTTAAGCTGCACTATACACCGCTCAAGCGTTTTTGTTCTTTTCGATATCCAGTTTAAACGAAAGTAAGACGCACGCATTTGTCACCCTGTGGGCAGATTTCCCACACATAACGTTTTCCAAGCATATCCGTGCCACCTCTAAAAGGTCTATAACCCGATGTCATTCGCCCAGGAATGCCAGATGTGCCATTACGTCTAATGCTTTAACAGCTGCGACAAATAGGAGTGGTTGAACTACACAAGCTGGATGGCATGTGCCAGGCTCTAGTTTCGGTAGAGCAGCGCGTCCTGTCTAACTTGTTTTTGTAGAAGCTGTCACCAACTAATGTTTGGTCAGAGCGAACGTATAAGCCAGATTATTTTTTGCGTGTGTAAATAAAGAGTTTATATATGCTTGAAGTGGAACTAGGATCAAAATTTTTCAACCAAATAACCAGCCATAGAATTTATCACATTATAAAAAATAATCATTGAAGTGTGTCAGAAATATGTTTGAGGATGCAAATTCATTTAGAACGCAAATCATGTTTCATCTAACATCAAATAAAATGCCGTGCAAGTTAACGTGATTGATTTCTCAAACTTCGACCGAACTACTATTGCTCAAGGAAGATGATTTTTAAAGCTTGCCTATATGCTATATCTCCTTCTTAGCCACCTTAATATTATTCAGATTAATCGCCAAATATGTATTCATCGAATACTTGTTCAGACATCGACCGAACTCCTAGTGCTAGAAAAGACGTATAGAAAGGTTTGTGTGTATTTGCTGCCTAGCTTTCGAATATTATTCGGGTTGACCGCCGAATAATATGTTCATTTTTGAATCGCATGGTCAAACTGCGACCGAACTACTAGTGCTCGAGGAAGACGTATCTAAAGGTGTGCCTATATTTGCAGCTTAGCTTTTGGTGTGGAATAATCGTTCTCGTTTGCATATTGTTTAATTTTCGAGCCTCCTACTGCGTAGGGCAAGAGGATGAGGAATCAGTAAAGCATCGTGATACTTTTCAGGATCCACTTTCAGATATTAATAAATAAATATTTGCAGGTAAACAAAAAAATCTCTCAAGGTTTTCCTAGTTATTAATTTCAATGAAATACCTATTTCTGTGTAAATAGCACACATTTCACACTACGCAATTACCTAAGCATTACTTGTGGCTGGCAACATGACGGAAGTTCACACCTCTTTCTGTCCTCTCCTCACACGGCAATCAGCCTATAGCACAGGCACGTAGCCGGGGACAGGCACGTAGCTCAAAGGGCGAGGGGGGGGGGGGCGGGCCCCCCTTCCCTTCCGAAATCTTCCATTTTGCTGGGACCTCCTCTCCCCCTCCCCTTCATACAGCATTCTGTCATGGGCGGGTTCCCCCCCCCCCCCCGAAACAAAATCCTGGCTACATGCCTGCTATGGCATCAATGGTATCGTGTCTCATGCATGTAATCATGAAGTTATAAAACATACTTTTTTCGGTCCTTGAAAGCAATACATCTAACTTGCCTAATAAATAATAGTTAGGTCCAAGCAGGCATACGCTACAGCATCATCTGGTGGTCGCATATAGTCTTCGAACTTAACAAGCTTAATTTGGTTCAAAAAGGAGGATCATATTACATCAACTATGATTTCCCTTGAAGTTCGAGCTTTATCACTTTATAAGCAACCTGGACCTGAGACTACTTAGCCAAAGAATGAAATTGGCCGGTATTGTTTGTGGAGACCCTCTCCCTGGCTCCCCGTTCCTCCGTGACCTTCCCGCTTCCCGCCGCGGCCCTGTCGGGCGCTCCTCCGTTCCCCGTGACCTCCCGGTTTCCCGTCGCCGTCTTGTCGCGGAATGTCCGAGCCCTCCGGGAGGAACGAGGCAAGCGCCCCCTCACCCAGCGCTGACGTCGGAGGGTCTGCTCGCAGCGAGGTTCCCGATTGGACGGTCGGCGAGACAAGGGCTTGGGAAGGCCTTAAAAGGGGAACGGAGACAAAGAGGGCTCTCTAGGGGAGGAAGTGGCCGAGTGGGCTAACGCGTCTCAGCTCGGAGCGTGGAGCGAAAGCTTGCGCTGGGAACCTCCTGGGTTCGATTCCCCACCGCCCCCGCCCGTTTCGATCTGGATGAGTTTCGTACCGGCACGCGCTCGTGTGATCACTACTGCGTGATGCACGTTAAAAACCCCAGGTTAGCGGTTGTACCGCACTGGCTAAATTTCTCATCTACAGCTAAGAGACCGATTACCCGTTGAGGCGCATCTCCCCATCAAGGCTGTATAAACATAAAGAGCAAACCAATTTTGTTAGAGGGCTCTCTCTTGGACGGTGACGCTCGCTCGGACGGCGGCTCTCTCGAAGGACGGACGCTGGCGCGGGAATCGGCGGGGAGACAGACGCTGGCGCGGGGAGTGCGGGCACTATGTCGGGTGGCGGACTCGACGAACGGACCGGACGGTGACCCTGGGCGACGACGTCCCCATGACGCGGTGTGGACGACTACCGCTGGGACTTGGAGAAGCTGCTAGGGCAGCAAACTTTCTCCCGGCCTCGCTGATGACCGTTCCCCGATCCCGAAACCCCCCAACGCAATGAGAGTGATTAAACCCTTTTGCCGAGAGCGAAGTATTGCTGTGTCATGTTCATCCGGGAACCGGGTCTGAAGGAATCGGAGATAGATGCCCGGATGTTTTTATTCATTGCATCGACAATTAGTCTTGTACCGTAAGTGAATTCCAACACGATGATGCGCGCGAAGCCGTCGAAGGCAGGGACCTTCATGTGTTACTATGCTAAAGTGTGACGTTCTGCGGACATTTAGAGCGACATTAAACCAGCTTTTCTGACCACTTGCACGAGTACATTGGCAATTTCAGCATGGACTGCAAACGAGAACGAAAAGCGAACATCAATTCTGTGTCAGAATTTGTGAAACCTGGAACAGAGACCTTTGAAATGATTCCACGGGATTATGTTGTGGAAGTTGTGAGTCATGCGAGGTATTAAGAGTGGCACTCGCGCTTCCTGCGTGGCAGAACATCATTGGAAAACAAGGAAAGGTAGGACGACCGTACCCGACCTCTGCTCATTTTCAAGTAATGTTCTGCCATTCTTGAAGCGCCAGAGCCACTCAGAACACCGCGCACGACTTACTGCTTCTTTGTCATAAGACTGCGAAATAATTTGCAAAAACTCTGTTCCAGATTTGCCAAGTTTTACGGAGGATTGACTATTGCTCTTCGCTCTGGTTTGCAGCCCGTGCTGGAACTACTGATGTGTTTGTACACTTGATCACAAAGGTTGGTGTAGCGCAGCTTCAAATGTTCACAGAACGATGCACATCGGCATAATAACACATGAAGGTTCCTGCCGTCGACGGCTGCGCGCTCATCACCGTGCTGCCCTTTTTTGCGCTACAAAACTAGAACGGGTACGTTTTGATCGTGCCTCGTATCTTTGAAGGTCTTATTTTACGTTTACAACTCTCTATTATTCCCTAGAATTTCGGTCTTTTCTTTTTCTGTAAACAATGAAGTTGCCATTTCAAACAAGGTTTATGCCCGAAGATCTCGCCCATGAAACTGCACCGTTCCAAAGTTCGCTACATTTTTTATTTATTTATTTATTTCTGCAGTATTTGTTTTTAGTGTTTTGCTTTAGATATTTTTTTTATTTTGTTCAATAATGTTTTGTATGTTTTCCTCCTGATGAAATATAGGGGAAAGAATTTGTTTAAAAATAAAGGGAAAAAATGAAAGCCGTTTACAACTCCCTGTAACGCCGAATTAGAGCGCAGCTCTTGAAGAGGAGGAGGGAAGGGTACTGAGGGGAGGGTGTAGCCCTCCTCCCTCCTGCTCACCTCCTCATCCTGCCTGCAACTCCGCCATGGGGGCCACGTGACCCCCTGAGGTCACGTGACCCCCTGAGTCATGTGTCTCCCCTTGTGTTCACGTGACCCCCGTGATGTTACGGAGGTCACGTGTCCTCACGGTTACGCCGACGCCGACGGCGACACCGCTCTAGCCGAAAGCGGGCGCCTAAGAGCTGCGCTCTAAAACATCCTACTCAACAACCATACTTGTTTATTCACATATAATTATATTTCGGTTATTCCAAGTAAAACCGACGTAAATTACAGAATCAGAAATACAACTATAAAGCTCTTTTCTACTTTATTATTTGCGTCTGTAAATTCGTTCTCTTCCAAACCGCATACCCTATTTTGGGACGGTTTTTCTTCTCCCAACGTGTAACACAACAACAATCATGCACTACGTTTCAAGCTTCGTTTGTCAATTTTTCCCAGGGAATTTTTCGGTAGAGAGTCAACAAGCACAACCCCTCCGTAGAGATGCTTGTGGGCAGCGAGGCGATCTGAAACAAAATACCAAATTAAAACACGCGGTCAGCTGAACCGCCCGTTGCACACGCTCAGTTTTCTGTACTTCGCATTTCCTTTAATCTATGCTTTTGCTTCACCCTAAAGTATGACTGACGTATTTTTGTTCTTTCGACTCCTTCGCAAGCGCTTGTAACCGCTGACGAAGAGAGAACAACGCAGTGACGCCATCTATCGGGTAGGCTTTTCCGTTTTTGCGAGATCAAACGTACGCGATTTATTTGAAGCACATGGTGAAAGACGGCCGCGTAAAATATGGGCAGATCTAGAGTGTTCCAGGACTACCCTATAGAGGGCGCCAGTGGTATCTCTCGTTGTAAGCGGCTGCAGGCGGTTGCGGCGAAGTCGAACACACTCACACGCGCAAAAGTGTGAACCGGCTTTTGGATGTGCCGCGGCGAAGGTTACAGCCGCCAGATCCTTCCTCAAGGAAGTAAGAGGGCGACACTGTTAGCGCCAACAAGCAATCGCCGGTTTTTCCATTTTTTCGCTTTTAAACCAAGGGATGTCATCCAAGTTATTATTGCTACGGAAAGAGCTCATTTAGTTTTATAATGTAAGCGATACAATTTCGTACTCGCTAATACTATTTAGAAGTAAAATGCGCAGATGTCGCGTTCGCACAAACAGTGTCGCGACGTGTACCTCGGCTGCATGGACCCTTGTAAAGCCGGAGCAAACGCCGAAGCTATGATCTCGGGTTTTGTTACCTTCACTTCAAATTTACGTCTAAATTTGAAAAGAGGTATAGCTTTAGAATGTACCCTTCAGAGTTGTACGTAACGAATTACACGTAGTAACTCATTAGTTGTAACCAATTGCATTTTATTGTAAATTCTAAACGCTTTAATTCTTCTTTTTCGGCGGTAGCGTTCGCTGTAATTCAATTGTTATTTTTCTGTAATAACTTACAAGTAATCGATTATATGTTTCAATAAGAGCTAAACTTGTTGAGTTGAGTTTTTTTTTCTTACGTTAAAAATCGCTTTCTCTGCCCGTGCGTCACTCAAAACTCTGTTGCACCAACGTTGGACACTCTTTTGAAGCCCTCAGCAACTAAAAAAGATACCAAGATACCAGAAGGATTAGGATGTGAACGCGCTCAGCGACGTTTTGATTGTCAAGCTACCGAGAGTGCCTCGTTTCCAATGTACGGGTTGGTATGATCCGGTTGTGCCGCGGCATAGACGACTGTGTTCTGCACTGACCACATCTAGCCACGAAAACACCCCCCCCCCTTGTTCCTCCTTAAAAGAGTTCACCAGTGCCATGCTCGCATAGAATCTACTAAGGACAGAACGTCATCATATCTACGATTTTTGTTTTTGTTTCAAGATCGGAATTCCCACTAGGCCAGCATATGGCTATTTATTTAGCCTTGCCTCTCTCCCCCTCTATTTCTATGTCGATCTGTAATACTGAAGGAAGTGACGAATTCTATTAGTAATGGCTTAACATGGTGTGAATGACACCAAGAAACACAAGGTAACCACTTTGAACATATGTCTGCATTTTCGATTTCGTAATAGTAACGTGAAAAGTAATCAATTACTTCCTGGTAATTTTTCAATTACTTTTGTGATGCAGTTTTTAATTACTGTAATCAGTTATATTTTCAATAGACTAATTGTAATTATGATCGGTTACTTATTTCCCGGGACGCATTCATACAGCGACTGGTACCCCACCCCTGTAATGTGGAATTAAGGACAATAAAGCCCGCTTCGGTGATTCCAAGCACGGGCCCCAAATCCGAAAGTCTATCGTTTTTCACTGTTTCAAAACCTACTTTCACCGTACGGAGTTATACTACCTAGATATATGAGGTTAGTAAAGTTAACCGGACAAAAACTACCGATAACGTTCTGTACGCTATGCAAATATACCGAAACATGTAGTTTGCATTGAGAACGTGACAAGAGGTTCTCGGAGTCGGAAGTCTCTGCACAAGACCGCTGCACAGGACATAGTATGTTTAGCAAGATTGCAAACTGCGCCATTGAATGGCCTCAGCCTCGTAGCAAATCATTTTCTTGGTCTACAAAATAAGTAGACAGCGCGCGCAAAGGGTGAAGACGAACACAAATGAATACGCGGCACAGTGGTTTAGCTAACGACTAAATATTTATAGAAATAAACAAGCACAAACGAAGTAAGCATCCGTCACCCAGAAAAACGACGTCGCTGGGGTGATTGAGGGTTGGGGCCTCTCTTTCTTTTCTTCTTGGGCAACGTGGCCCTAAGTTGCTCCCACGGGACGTCCGTGGTATTTTGAAAAATCAACGACTGCAAGAACGCATTCTCTTTCTCTCTAAATTAAGAGATGCCTTAATAACGCGAATTCCTTCCTTCTCTTTTATTGCGTAGGGTTATTTAATACCCCTCCAGCGCCTTGCGCAGAGGTGGTATTGTCGTTGCTTATCGTTATAGAAACACAGATTAGAGAGTCTTAGGGAACCCTTTGCACATCCGATACGGTACGATAGGCCCTCCGGTACGAACTATATGATACCGCAAAAGACTCGCACATGCGCAGTTCGAACCGGAGGGCCCACCGTACCGTATCGGATGTGCAAAAACGGCTTGCTAAAACCTCTAGTAGTAGCTTTCGCGAGTCGTTTTTGGAGCACACGGTTCCGTGCGTGAAAGTTGACGTATTTTAGCGGATTCTAAAATGGCGCAACCGTGCAAACGAGGACGATGTAGATTGCATTTTACCGCCACCGCCATCTTCTAGTAAACATGTGAAACCTTCTGCAGCGTGCCAAACTGTGTCGGCCCGTGTTTCCGGCGTACGACTGATGTAGACAAGACGGCCGCCGTAACATTTACGGGTCGGAATTTCAATAGCTGCAAAGCTAGATAGAGTAAAACGTATCTGAAGGACCGTAAAGGTATGTGATGTGTCTCCGTCATCTTGAACTTGAACGACCGTTCACGTTGTGTGCCGTCGAACCAAATCATTTCGTCTGCTCGCGGTCGCCACGGCAGCTTGTCAGAACGCACTTCGCAAAAAAAATTGCTAGCATGCGTAGATTACAGCATTCGCGATCGCTTACCATTGTGAGCCGTCCTCGAAATGATTTCGTTCAACTTTCAACCTCTCAAATGAAGCAGAGTAACATGGATGGCAAATCGCCTCCAGCTGTCCTAAGCCTAGCGCTCAGCTAGGGCGGCGGACAAACAGACCGCCATCTTTTTCACCCGGGTCGTGAACGATGCGGGCTGCGTTCCGGTGACGACTTCAGCGGCCGGAGTGGGAGAAACGAATAAGAAGATCCTCCCAAAGCCCCCAACGACTCGCGCGCGCATGCGCAGTGGCGTTGTCGATGCGTTCGATGACGAACCGTTCGTGTGGAAACGACTCGCTAAAACTCCCGATTGTCTCTTCGAGGTCCGACCGCAGTCGTCGCTCTACAATCCGATGGAGCCAATCAAGCAGCGCCAAAAGTGCCTCGTCATGGCGTTTGTAGTCTTAAGGCCCGTTCACACTCTTGCGACCGAGTACGACCGAGCAGCTCCGCTGTAGCGCATCCGGTCCTAAAAACCGGTCTGGTCTCTCTCGGTCGTGCTCGGTCGCAAGAGTGTGAACGGGCCTTTAGTGGACTTGCAATCACCGACTAAACCAATCTCGCAGAGGAAAAAAAGACAAAAAGCGCAGGATCGTGGCGCGTTTACTCGAGGGTTATTTTATTCCATGTCAAACGTCCCAGACGTTGCGCTCGACCCCTTCCGATTTCTAAAAAAAAATTCATGGCATTTTGCCGCAATGTTCGTAGCCATGCCCTGAAATATTTTTGGCGAAAAATATTTTTTGATCACGTGAGCGCGGTTTTAACTTTTGAAAACAGCGTGAAACTAGGCATCACTCAATAATTGATGAAAAATCAGCTTTTTGGTGAAACACCCAACAATATTTTTTCTTAAATTTGCACGGCTTTCGACTTACAATGTGGTTGGGCTTGTAAAGATTTGTTTAATTTAGATATTTTTTAAAAAATCTTAAGAACTTTGAAAATTTTACCGTTTTTGTTATTTTATTAAAAAATATCTAATTGCTCCCGGGACCTAATAGAACTTTTTACCGGCTGCCCTGCAGGTATATAATCTATAAAAAATGTTTAAAACCGCTCAAATAAATATCTCGCAGTAAACAAAAATCCTGAAATTGCCAAAAAGTGCGTTTTGACGCATAAACAGCTGTTTATTCCACCCTGAGGTGGTCCAAGTAAAAATACAAAATATGGTGGGTTTAGAAGAACAATCGATAATCTTTTGATTCTGAAAGTTTAATCAGAGTAATTTTGTTTAAAGCGAGAAAACAATTTTTGAAGTTGAGCTCTCGCACCACAACCCGGCGTCGCTTCTTAACGCCTCTTCGCCACACAGCACGCCACCTGCGACGATAGCTGACACGATTAGGTCCAAAGAAAGAACGGAGTTTTCTGCCGCTTCCCCTTGTCCGTCTTTCCGGCTGCAAAGGAAGAAACGGCGGGTATCGTGTAATAATCGGAGGTGTTGCCAGCGCGTAGCAATAACAGGCCCGTTGTGCCCTTTGTACCCGAGGGCGGCTCGAAACGCGATGCCTAATACGGGCGGCATCAGTTGACGTGGACTTCTCCTAAAAGGGAAACGCGATAATATCGCCGCGAAATCTAGCTGTCACGCATACTGCGGTGAAAAGCGGAACTATTCAGCGACGCAAGAATTTGCCGTTTCAAAGCCGATTTAAACACAAACGAGGCGTGAGCCTCCAACTGCGCGCGTTCGTTAACACCACATCGCCTCGTCGTATGAGATTGCCTGTTCACGGGGCTTTTGTGTTGCTGTCTACATCTGTCCTGACGTCGAGAAGAGAGAGTGATTGCGATGTGTACGTAAGAAACAGCTAGCTTACTAGTGGCTGCTCTTACCTGGCAGCGCTAAGCATTTGCTGATATCAAGACAGTGGAAGTCCACAGGAGGACACAGCCGCGCAAAACGGTCAAAATAGGAAAAGTCATAAAGCAACAAGAGTAGAAAAAAGCCTCTTCACACCAAGATGCACCCGACAACTCGAGGTCCTGCTTTCTACCTGCGTGCGCACACCGTGACACCGTCGCACGCTTTGCCGGGCTCGACGGTGGCGTGCTGTGCAGAGAAGAGGCGCAAGGAACGACGCCAGGTTGCGGCGCGAAAGCTCAACTTCAAAATGTTTTCTTCCTCTTTAGAACAAAATTACTTTAATTAAACTTTCAAGAACAAAAGGAAATAAACTCTTTTGTAGAAGTCACCATGTTACGTATTTTTCTTTGGGCCAACTCAAGGCAGAATTGACGGCTCTTGAAACGGCAAAACGCAATTTGGCACAAATTTTTGTTTTGTTTCTGCAAGATATTTAGTTGTACGGCCTGAAACCTTTTTTGTGTACAGTATACCTACAGGGCTGTCAATAAGAGTATTTACAGTCGCATGCAGCAAAGCCATAGTTTGTAACGAAACTAAAGATATGCTAAAATGCTCATATATTGCTTATTTTTTAAAACTGCTTCGAGCATACCAAATTCCATGACCATGATCCTTATTACCTAGCAATCCAAATACCGTAGGGATTTTAGGCAAAAATATTCCAGTGTTCCGTAAAGAAATCTTACTTTTCATCAATTATTGAATGACTCGTAGTTCTACCCCCTTTTACTAGTTCAAACCACCATCACCCCATGAAATTTGTTTTTCGACAAAAGATATGTTAGAGATGCAGCACAAACGTTACGGTGAAGAGCCATCAATTTTATTTTAGGAATCGGAAGTGGCCGTGGGACCTTTGGCATGGCATGGAGACGTCCTGGTCGCTTGATGCCGCCCGTCGTTTAGGCATCGCGTTTCGAGCCGCCCTCGGGTACAAAGGGCACAACGGGTTTGCTATTGCTACGCGCTGGCGGCACCTCCGATTATTACACGATACCCGCCGTTTCTTCCCTTGCAGCCGGAAAGACGGACAAGGGGAAGCGGCAGAAAACTCCGTTCTTTCTTTGGACCTAATCGTGTCAGCTATCGTCGCAGGTGGCGTGCTGTGCGGCGAAGAGGCGTTAAGAAGCGACGCCGGGTTGTGGTGCGAGAGCTCAACTTCAAAAATTGTTTTCTCGCTTTAAACAAAAATTACTCTGATTAAACTTTCAGAATCAAAAGATTATCGATTGTTCTTCCAAACCCACCATATTTTGTATTTTTACTTGGACCACCTCAGGGTGAAATAAACAGCTGTTTATGCGTCAAAACGCACTTTTTGGCAACTTCAGGATTTTTGTTTACTGCGAGATATTTATTTGAGCGGTTTTAGACATTTTTTATAGATTATATACCTGCAGGGCAGCCGGTAAAAAGTTCTATTAGGCCCCGGGAGCAATTAGATATTTTTTAATAAAATAACAAAAACGTTAAAATTTTCAAAGTTCTTAAGATTTTTTAAAAAATATTTAAATTAAACAAATTTTTACAAGCCCAACCACATTGTAAGTCGAAAGCCGTGCAAATTTAATAAAAAATATTGTTGGGTGTTTCACCAAAAAGCTGATTTTTCATCAATTATTGAGTGATGCCTAGTTTCACGCTGTTTTTAAAAGTTAAAACCGCGCTCACGTGATCAAAAATTGTTTTTCGCCAAAAATATTTCAGGGCATGGCTACAAACATTGCGGCAAAAGGCCATGATTTTTTTTTTTTTAGAAATCGGAAGGGGTCGAGCGCAACGTCTGGGACGTTTGACATGGAATGACCCTCGATGGATGGACGGTTCGATGCTCACAGCTCTATTCTTTATAACTGGAGGTAGCTGGCGCCACCTAGGATATAAATTAGCCAATCACTGCGCGTGATTGGTTTAGTCGGTGATAGGCAACCCACAAAGGCGATGGGCGCCGTGACGATGCACTTTTCGGCGCCGCTTGATTGGCCCCGACGGATCGCGGCGTCGGCTGGGGTCGGACTCGAAAAGGGGGTTATCCGCTCGTCGACTGGCATGCGGCGTTTGTAACGCGCTCAAATCACGAAATTCCGTTACCGGCGACGAAGTGTTGCAGCTCCTGGGTCGTGGTTCTCCCGGGTCCTCTGTAAGACGGCTTCAGGACGACGAAAGCTTTTGCCACACCGCCGTATTCCGGGTGTGGAACGTCGATCACGGCTGCTTCCTCGACACCCTCGTGAGACAACAGAACGGCTTCG
Organism: Ixodes ricinus; assembly: GCA_037355805.1. Lineage (NCBI taxonomy): Eukaryota > Metazoa > Arthropoda > Arachnida > Ixodida > Ixodidae > Ixodes > Ixodes ricinus. The sequence goes on from JAZHYW010016600.1 coordinate 125,106, forward strand.
ATTTCCGACTGGGCAACTTGCCGTGCCATGCAGTGAAAGAATTGCTTAATACGTTCTACGATGTAGAATCTTCCAGTTTCGTCGTAATAGACGATGTCTCCTGCAAATCGAATGGCAGCCGTTAGCCCCGACGCGCTTGGTTCATTCAAACAGGGATATCTACACAGGTTGACTAGTGTTCTTTTGTTAAGATTTTAGCAACATAAAACACCCTACCCCCCTCCCCCCCCAAAAAAAAGGGGGGGGGGACGAAGAAAAGGTACCTAAATAAGGCGAATGCCTCATTGTTACTCTCCTAGAAATAGGTTGATTTTTCAAAAGGCAGTTCACCAGTCGGGACAGCCGTTCTGACTGTCTCGACGAATTGGGACCACGACAGGACAACGCGGACAGCGTGATACGCGTGCGTCGTTGGACCCGAAGAGGGGCGGGGGGGGGAGGAGGGGGAGGAGGAGGAGGAGGAGGAGGAGAAGAAGTTTTCTAACCAGTAAAGGGTCCGGAAATCTATCAGTTCGAGAGAGCGTTATGGCTCATGGTGAATCCGAACAGTGGTGATGTTATTTTACTTGTATGTACATTTTCTATATACTTATCGTTTTCTTAGTTACAACTTCTGTCTGCTTCTTGGATGACTCGCGAAAATCGCGACTAGTCGCCACCTTGCGGAGTCGGTGCTCTTGGAAGAAGGGAATCGTTACCCTTGTGGCACCTGCATTTTAGCAGCACGAAGCGAAAAGGCGTGGTCCACTTGAAAGGCAAACAACACTTGTTCCACGCCGAGAAAAGAAACAAAAAAAGATTTTTTTGGATGGTCGAGCAACCTTGTCCAATACCCCTTGTTGAAAAGACCGTTTTTGTTTTTTTTGGCTGGTTCAGAAGGTTCAACGTTGGTTTCTTGTTGATGTACTGGAACAAGAGGCTAATACTCGAATATCCCTTAAGACAAAATAAAGTTAACGCGTATATTACGGTGCGTTTAGGCTGGTTTATACATTGATGTAGATGTTAAATCTTTATTAAATTGTAAATACAATGTCTAGTATTCGATACGGTACCTGTTCGCAGCCATCCCTCCGGAGTGATCACTTCAGCAGTCGCGTCTGGGTTGTTGTAGTAGGCTCTCATATTTGTGGGTGACTTAACCCAGAGCTCCCCGTGTTCCTTAGGTCCGAGAACCTTTCCAGTGTCTATGTCAACAACCTGTTGTTGTTTTTTAAAGCGACGATAAGTTTATATACATAAAATACTATTTCCAGTGTATGTATTAGTTCTTTACATTTCTGGTGAAGAAGTGGTATGAATGTGTTCATTAAACATGTCAGAACCTATAAGATCACATAAGAACTTTGCGATTAACTAACCTTTCTAGGAAATACAAGAACTTCGAAAAATAAGGTCAAAAGCTGAAGTGCACTTAAATAGTTAAGTTCTGTGGCGATCGCAGAATCAGGAAACGCTTCGGCCCTTGTAGACCATTCGTCAGTCTTCCAGGCCCGAAATGTTTCCTGATTTTGTTTTCGCCACAGAAGATACTGACCATTTAGGAACAATATTGTTTTGATGATATAAGAAGTAACCGATCCCTAATACGATTTACTAAAGTACTGTACGTTTATTAGACAAATCGTGATGCATTGTTTTTATTATCTCTGTCTAACAGGGATTCACCTACCTTCATTTGCACGTCTGGAGCCGGGAAACCGATTGTTTTATGTTCCATTGTGTCGCGTGGCATCCAGGAGATCACATTCGAGAGTTCCGTCGTCCCGTACATGCTCCTGAAGCTTTTTAGGCAGAACGCTGAAAATATCGTTTCTGCGGCCTTTTCTGTTACGCGCACGGCGACGACTACTACGTTCCTTACGCTGGAAAGGCGTATTCCGCTCTTGATAATGTGCGTGGCAAGCCGGTAAATGGATGTGGTGCTAGCAAAAAGCGTCGTGATCTGCAGGCAAACACAAAACAAAAAAAGCGTTAATTGCAGTGATAAATACAGTGTTATAGTTAAACCTTGTATGTAGAAATGACCGTCGCCGTTCCATCACTGTTGCTCTTACGAACTGCTTTTACACTCTTACATGCTTCTGCACCCTAAAATGCCCAACCCAGACAGATGGTTTTTTTTTCTTAGACTTTTCCAAAGCGTTCGATCGCGTGCTACATCGCCGTCTATTATGTAAACTTTCCCCACTCCGCATCGACCACCTAAGCCTTTCCTGGATTCAGAACTTCCTTTCCCTCAGACAGCACGCTCCCGTAGCCGGTAATTTCACTTCTGAGCTTTCAGGTGTAACCCCTGTGGTTTCGCAAGGTATTGTCCTTGGCCCCCTTTTATTTATAATTCACATTAACGACTTCCCACAGTCACTAACATCAGGTGTGCCTCTATTTTCTAACAATTGTGTGCTATACAAAAATATAAACAATTCTGATGATCACCTGCGTCTTCGGAGCGATGTTTACCAAGCAGAACGCTGGTGCTCTAAATGGCAAATGGTCCTTAACACTGCTAAATGCAAACTTGTTTCATTCACCCGTAAACGATCTAACTCAGATTTCACACATTAACTTAACGATTCGCCCAACGCCGCTGTTTCTGCTTACCAGTATCTCGATGTTGAACTAACCTCTAACCTTTCTTGGGTACCCCATATAAGCACAATTATCGCTAAAGCATCTCGTACACTGTTACTTAAAGCGCAATCAAAAATCTGCACCCCCTCACCTTCGTAAATTATCTTACGAAATATATATCCGCCCGAAAGTAGACTATACATCCTTCATCTTGTCCCCTCACCGAACCTATCTTATTAATCATATTGTATATATTCAAAATCGAGCTGCTAGTTTCATTTCATCATCATGCTCGCGTTTCGACAGCATATCATTATTAAAACAAAATCATTCGATTTTCTTGCTGGAAACGCGCGGTACAATTTCTCTTCTATGCTGAATCTACAGACTATGCTATAGCCCCGGTGGAACTGATTGCTCTCTTCTAGAACCACCTAATAAAGAATCACGAACCTTTAACACTACACATTAACTGAAGAGCGTGTTGGTAGCAATTACTGGCAATAGAAAGAATAAAACAAACTCCGGACAAGGGACAACGAACAGAGCTATTTTTGGGACAACATTATCATTAAAAAATTCCGCCTTACCGCGTGCCATCAAGCTCGGGAATGATCTTCCCGAAGCCATGGTGTCTATTTCTGATCATGAACTTTTTCGCTCAGTGATAACAACCATCATGTTAGCATAAATAACAGCGTCAGATCCGTTTATCCATTCATTTCTTGTAGGTGAAAGTCAACTCATTGTGTTGTGACTGAATATTAACTCGATATTGTACGTCCCTGTCAACCTTACTAAAACACTCAGTTGGGAAACTCGCCCTTGAACCTGGGCAGCTGGCGTCCCCGAGACTGAGCTAAATACGATAACAGCGCCACCCTTTAGCGACGTGTTGAAACATGAAAGTTGCTTGATATGGCTACTGCAAGATGGCCCTGCGAGATGGCGCCACCGGCCTTTCTGTGACTCGACAGAACCAGTGAGTGCAGCCGTGCAGTTCACGGAGTGGCCGCTGCGGGAGAAATGGCAGCGTTGCGATCGCCATTTAGCTCGGTGCTGGGATAAGGATCGGCGCCACTTTTTCAGAGCAGGCTCTATGGCAGTTTTCGTACTGAGGGGTTTTAGTAACGTTGGTCCCTGTTTACAACATTTGAGATAATATTGTATATATGTATGTTTCGTTTCTAAGTTTACATGTTTTGATTAATACCTACTTCTGTAATAACTGTGACCTTTACTGAAACCTGTGATATTGTACTGATGTTAATATGAAGTACGGTATGCGGCGTAATTTATTCTTCATGTTTTCATCCAACTGTATTGCCCCCCTCACCTCATGCCGAAAGGCCTTTGAGATATTTTGAATAAATAAATAAATAAACTATATTGTTGTGAACTCAGAAATGCGCGATATATGGCTGTGAAAAAAGTGAGAAGGTTGTACACATCGCGACACTGTTAGCGCGAACACGACATCGGCTCATTTTCGCATTTTACTTTTAAATAATATTAGCGAGCGCGAAATTTTTTCGCTTACTATATAGAACTAAATGAGTTCTTTCCGTAGCAATAATAATATCGATGACATTCCTTGGTTTCAGAGAAAAAAACTGGAAAAACCGGCGATCGCTTGTTCGCGCTAACAGTGTCGCGCTCTGTACCTCAATTTACTTTTATTGCTCCTAGTTACTTATACATCCAGGGGTTAGCTCAATGGAATTTCCCAAGCTAGTTAAGTGGTGGAGAGGGAACCAAAAAGAGCAGATTGCCCTCACACCTGGATTTGATTTCTGTCTCGTCCTTGAGGTGTCCTTCGCAGTGCCAAGTTTTGTACATAAATTTGGAAGTAAATTTGAAGAAATTGCCAGAAGCGTGTCTTAACAATTACTACTTCCTATCTTAAATCAGAAGCGCTCCCGCATTTGGCAACATGATGTAGTTATTTACTTCAAATGGCCGTGGTTGTTCTGGAATAAAACTCATAATGACCGAAATGGACAAATAAATTCGCCCTCGTATCTTCTCCTGTCGTTGTTTGTTGAAGCAAGGTTTCATTCAAGATGCCTTTGTCGCTGCGGCAGTGATTTTATTCGAAGCGCTCTGCTATCCAAACTCTTTGGAGAGGTTACAATGAGCTACGTGTTGACAATGAAAAAATTGCTAATTCTGCAATGAAGTTTTTTACCGCATACGACCCACGGGTTGCATGCGGGACGTGCCGCAATTGGTTTGTTTCTGTTCTAGTGTCACTGATTGATTTTGGTCACCAAACAAAACTTTCAAATTGAAATCTTAAAGCTTGTTCATACTATGCTTAGGGGCGGACGAGGACCAGTCAAGCTGCTGGGGTAGGTTTTATTCCTTAGCCCCTATCATGCTTACGTGGTGAATAAAGCTATTAATAATATCACTGTTATTAACTTCCGATGTTTTGAGCAAACCCTGCTCATTGATAGGGTTGCGCAGTGGCATACTCGCCCAACATAAAATCTCTTTCTGCAGCTTTAGCTCTCCAGCGTCCAAGCTTGATCGATTCGTTTTTCCTGCATAAAAATTATGTGCAGATGAAACAGAAAGTGCCAGGACCACTAGAACTAGTTGTAATCATATTCAGGAATCTTTAAAGAAAAGAAAAAAGAACTGTACAGCGAGTACGGAAACACGCCGCTCAACACCGCAACCTTTTGCTTTTGATGGAGCCCATTCGTTTACTTAATCGTAAATACGCAAACACTTCATTATACCTGCGTGGAAAAGGAAACAAGCAAATGACGACCAAGTGTGGATTAGATTTATAACTCGGGGAAGAATACAGACCATTTTGTGATATTACATGCCCGCATGAATGACATACTCAGAATACCGGCGCAGGCCTTTCTTATAAACATGTAACGTGTATTTTTTCATGAATTTATCGTGAGTTCATCACAGTGATTAAATTGCGTCTGAAATGTCTGTTCACGGTGTTTATTAATAAACAATTTACGGCGTACTTGAATGAATGCGATATCAAAAGACCGCGTGAAGGATGACGCCATTACTTCAAAAAGCGCTGCTGATTTTGAGCAGTTTTATCTATCGGTTTACATTTTATTGTTTGTTTCAACTAATCGAACGTTTTTGGTGCTGGCGGGAAGGGCACAATAATAATTCCGAGGTGCTCAGTGGGCATGATCAACGACCTTAAACGTTTTTAGTAATGGCAGCTATGTTCCCCTAGGGTTTTTTTTTTTTTTTTGAGGGGGAGGGGGAGCAGGACAAATTATTTAATATAGAGTGAACACTTCATCAGCATGTCCGGGCCCTTCGCACGTGATCACACATTCGCCAGTAAAATGCAAAGGAATAAAACACACAATAAAACAACGTTTTTCAACACTAATGAGGGTATTGAAAAATACCGTGAAATAGTATAAAGGTTACCGTTTTCAAATGTAAAGCTAAAACCTTCATTTCCGCCCAACTAAACTTTAAAAGCATTTCCAGCAAATACTTAGAGGCTGAATCTTGACAAATAAATATTTTTAAATTCATCGAATGTCGCTCGGAGCATCCGACAACAGACTGTAACTTTGTGGAAGAGCACAAATCGGTAAAAGGAAGAATGCGGCCAAGCGGAATTGAACTTCGTTTCTCCGCGTGGCAGTCGCGTGCGTTGCCAAGTCGCACGCAGCAATATTAACAATTACTACAATATTCAATACTTTTTTATTTTTTTTTACAGAATAGACGAATTGTTTTACCTTGTGTTTCCGCACGATGTCCACCATCTCGTCAAAGCTTGCTCCTTGTGAAATAATGACGCACTTGGCGCCGGAGCAGACAACTCTCATGATCATTCGAAATCCAACCGTCTGTGCGACAGCGAACGTCGTTCCAACGGTTTCTGTCTCGTCAAACATCATGTTGAGCCTGAATTAAATCGGAGCGATTCAGTACGTTCACTCTGGTGTGCAGCTCCGAACGGCAACACGGAAATACAAAATGCTAACAGTATGACAAATTGCCAGTTATGGAAAAGAGAAATCGAAATTCAGGGTTCTCGCTTTGCAATAAAGAGTGTAATACCCCATTCACCCGGTCAACATAAAGGTACCTTTAACATAGGTCCCTTTGCTATCGGCGAATTAGCCCGTGCTCTTAGGTCGCGAGCACACGCCAAGCGCGGGAGATCGTTAGTTGATTGGCCGCAGGGAATAAAGGTCCCTTAGCTAAAGGTACCTTAACGGTCGTGTGAATGGGGTATAAGATATCTAGTTGAATCCACCCTCCAGCTAAGAATAAACATGAAATACATAGTTCATTATTCACCATCCTTGCTAGTTGTACGTTTGGGGAATCGAAAATGGAACGTTTGCCGGGGTACATATGCAGAGTGTTTCTGCAAAAGCCCTTAAAATATGCTTTTTGAAATTGAAAAAAAAAAAGAAAACTGCGGGAACAAGGTATGAGTCTTGGTGGACGTCAAGAATTGAGAAAAGCATACCGATCAGCAAGAAAATTAGCAAAAAATTACAAACTTCTTTTTTTTTTAAATTAAACATGTGGTTATACTAAGAGACATGCTAAGCATCATTTTAAGCAACTAAGTCAACTCTTTTTAGAAAGATATAAGGCAGGGGTAGCATTTTATGGCGTTCTGGAAAAACGCTCAGTTTGGATGCGTTTCTAGGGTTCCGGTTTCTTATCGGAGCGCATCTTTCAGCCCGGGGTCTTGCGGCGCGAAGTCACCACCTCACCTCGATCTTTTAAGATGGACGGAAGTTAACGTTGACCGAAGTATATGGTGCACGTGTGTTGCGCGTCTCGGCCACCGGGGAGCAGGACCGCCGGCGCTGATATGCCCTCCAATAAGAAACCGAAACCTAGAAACGCGTCCAAATTGAGTGTTTTTACTGAACGCCATAAAATGCCCCGCTCGCTGTTTAATATCTTTCTAAAAAGAGTTTATTCAATGGTTTTCGATGATGCTTAGCAAGTTTCTCAGTGGAACCACATGTTTAAATTCACAAACCTAAAGAAACATTATTAAATTTTAGTTCATTATTTTTCTAATTGTAAGATTGTGCAATCCATGAGTCCGCCAAGGTTGGTAGTTTTTTCCCGCAAGAGGTCTATTTTTATTTCGAACAGCATTGAACAGTATCGAACAGTACCGAACAGTTGTTATTGACATAATCAATGTGTAACCATTTTTTGAGAGTTTGATACGTTAGCCTCGTGTTCCAAGAAAACAGAAAAGAAAAACAACAACATCGGATTGCAACAAAAATGGAGCGTGCTTATCACGTGGACCTGAACAGCCACGGAAACTCTGCCGGCTGTCGTCAAGGCCTCCGCCGTTGTCGGCAGCACCCGACCTCCCGACAACAAGAAAGGGATGGACACGACAGCGGGGACGCGAGGAGGATCGCCGTGCTGTTTGCCTGGTTGATGTCCTCACTTAAATGGGCACTGACACCCCTCCAAAATGATTTTCTTTTCTTAAATCTTTTGCCAGGAGATTTATTGTGGTGTCAGAAGACTACCCAATCAATATTTTGCTGCAGTGTCACTTATATTTGTACTAAGGTAAAAAAAAAAAACGAAACTGCTGGAAATTGACACCGAAACTGGACTGGGAAGGAAGAAGAAATATAGAGGAGGAGAAAGTTACCGGAAATCAGGTGGCTGTGAAACTTGTTTTTTGTTCGTTCAACGTATTTGCAGCTTTTAGAAGCCACAAAAAATGAATATCATATTTTATTTTTTATATTTAATACTGAGTGTGTGCCTCCGATGACCCATGACTTTAATTATACGGCACGTGACCACGTAGAAGAGAGTGAGCTCGACTCAACACGGCCAGTTCTCGATCGGCGGTTTTGGGGCGGAAAGAAAACGAATTTCGAGCCGCAAATTCTGTTCTGGGTGGCTGGGTTCTCATATATCATGTACAAATCAAGACATTGGCGAGCCTAAATACCCTGTCAGTGTCCCTTTAAGGTGGACGCGCTCGCCGCAACGTCCATGTTGTTTTTTTTTGTGTCTTTTTTGCACAATGTTTGTTGTTTTTTGTTCAGACAGCCCTTGACTGCGTCTGGTGCAGAATCTGCTACTCCAACTAAATCCAAGTGGTTTTTTTTGTTTCTTTTTAGTCTTGTCGGGATGTCTCGCACCATCCTCGGTACCGTGACCCCCTACATCCCTACTCCACATCCTCCATGCGTATCTGGGAACGGGCTGTACGAAGAGCGCACGTCGAGCACTTTGAGCTTGAAGTTTCGTCACCTTCTTCAATTAAACACAGTCAATTACGAATTACGGTTAAACGCTGCTCCCGTCGTACTCCAGCTATATACGACAAAAGCTGAAAGCGGCACTACGAGTGCCGCTTCTCAGCCTCGGTGTGATGTGGGCATCCAGCTTTCAGAACACGCGGAAGGTGGCTTTCTCAAGTAGCTCTATCTTTTCATCGCTCCCTATTTGAATTCTTCGGTCGCATATTATCCGGGATACCTAGTTTTATTCCAGGAAATGATTTAGCTTCTAGAGGTATGATGAAGACAAAACTACGAAGCAATAAACCACTTCCGCTGTTCACCTCAGCGCACTCTAAACTTGTAAAACGAGGGATAGATGACCTGAGTTTTCAAAATGTTCTGGACAAGTCGTGCTCGCACCAGGTTGATATAAGTTTTAATGAACAAGCTTCTAGACTCCAGACTGCTGGCTATCCGGTGTACCTATTAACTGCAGTGACTGAGACCTTACTAAAGAAAAGGCGTAGTAAGTTCACCCTGAAGGTTAGACAAGTGAACAAAAACGTCACCGTTGCACCGTATCTTCATGGTATCTCACATAACCTGAAGAAAGTGGGAAGTAGAGTAGGTGTTGAGGTTGTGATCTCGGCACCTAATACGTTGGCAGTGCTTTGCAGAAAAGTAAATTTAGATGTTAACAACAAGATCATGTGCACTAAAAAACACCAAAATCAGTTCGTTTCTTGTTTTCAAGGAGTGGTCTATTCCATTCCTTTATCTTGCGGCCGTCGTTATAGAGGGAAAACGGGAAGATGCTTAAACGATAAACTCAGAGAACATAGATACAACGTTTTCAAAGTCGTGTCAGGGACTTAGGCGTGCACTGAAGAAATTGCGGGTGAATTCCAGCCTTCGAGGGATGCCAAGTAGTTTTAAAAAATAAGGATAAAGTGACGCCGGAAATAATAGAAGCACGCGATATTTCGCGACTGGGTCCTGATTGTGTTAGTGCCCCGTCACTCGTACTTTCGGATAAGGAGCGGCAGTTCTTAGAATGATGAGGGTAAAGCAGTGACAGTATTGAAAACGTGACATGTTATATATCTTTTGTGTTTTTTCCTACATTTTTCGGGTGTGACGGTGTCGCGTGAACGCTAGGAGAAAAAGGAAGGAAGAAGAGATCGAGCTGGAAAAGAAAAAGAATGTCACCACGCCTCAACGGAGCCGGACATTAAAAGAGATATTTCGACGACCAATCAAGCTTCGTCGCACTGGGTGGCATGTTTGCTATTTTTAACAGACGCCTACACGAATAAATCTTCAGTTGAAAGTCTGCGCTGTGTCCTGTGGTTTCTTCTACTTCGTCCTTGTCTTTGCGCTGTTTTTGTTATTATCATGTCTGCTTACAAACTAGCCCAAACTTCTACGTTAATCTTCTAGAGGTAACGAAAACGTTCTGCCCTTATTAGAGAATTTGTAATGAAGTAAGTAGTTTTCAGCCCTAAATATAAAGCTAAAATATTAATTTATTAAGATGAACATGTGCCTACAAACTTTAAAAAAATTGCGGTGGCTTAGCTCGGCTATGCCAGGATATACGTAGCGTGAGCTTATGCGCACAAAATGAGAGGCGCTATCAAGCGGCTCCGGTGCAGCGTCTGACTTGGCTACTCCGCAACGGGGCGGACAGCTGGGCACGCGGCGGCGCTCAGGGCGTCTGCCGCGGCTATGATGTCGCTCCTCTGGACTGCGCAGACCGGCGAGGCGCGCGCGGTGGCGGCGGAGCGCGCGGCGCCGGCGGCTCCGGCGCGCCAGCTGTGCGCCGTGTGACGTCACTGCTCCTCGCGCATGCGCAGACCGGCGAGGCGCGCGAGCTGTGCACCGTGTGACGTCACTGCTTCTCGCGGTTGCGCAGCACGGAGCACGGCTCATTATGCGAGCCACGCGAAACTGTTCAACCTCGGCCAGTGTAGCTCACGCTACAAAAGAAAGTGCAACTCCTCTTGCGTCGGCGATGGAGGAGCGACTTTCCCGAAGCAGCGCTTTAGCGCTGCGTTTATCGACTCGATACGTTCAAGAGTCAATTCCCAACCAGAATACACAATAAAAGCCGAGAATGGGCTAAAACATTACAGGCGAGTACAGAAAAATAAATTTTAAAAAGCGGGCAAGCGGGGTGTGAATTCTCTTCAGACCGGCCATCGCACGATACGTGCCTTGCTAACTCCGCCACGCACGCGGCTGCAAAAGCTTGTTCGATATCCATTACGCAGCCGATACGACACACCCAGATTTCTGTGCACAATAACTGAGTCGCTCTTAGTGGGAACTTTGCAATCACGAGGTTTCGTCTATGTAGTAATTTTAAAGGCCCTGTCACATTGAGGCAACACGATAGCAACACAACACGTTGTCCAACAGTCTGGAAACTTGTTGCTCGCTCCCCGAGTTGTCCGACAAGCCTGTCACATCGCGGCAACAGCAGTACAACATGGACGACAACGAAAATGTTTCCTCGATATGACAGCTTTCGGCAACAAAAACAGCATCAACTTGTGTAGGACAACGCGTGTTGCCCTGATCGCTGGCTGAGCGAATTTCGGGCCGGCAACACGACAACACAGATAGCTTTGATGACAGAGCTAGTGCCCCATCAATAACGTCTTACTCAAATAAAATCGTGCAAAACCTTATATAACAATAATTAAGGCTGGCGTGCAGCTAAAATAATTTGAGGAATATGTTTTCTGCGTAATTAAAGAAAGCGATTATCGAAAACGTCACAGCTACGGTCGTGAGCGTTCACACTGGTGTTAAAATTAGAACTACCAGACCAACTCACATTACTGCTAGTTAAAAAAATGACATGCCTACTCACCTGATAAAGTACAATGAAAATAATTCAGGAAAGCAATTGGATTAAAAAATCAAAGCATGAAAAGTACCACTCTGAGCATGATTGTTGATGCTTGAAACTTGGAAACAGCCGCTATCAGACACCTGATTTGTTTCAACAATACCCAGGACGTTTTGGGGAATGAATCGATCGCATAGCGGGCGGTAGGCAAATAGACAGCGTTGAAAAATATTTATTCCACCGATTTTTATGAAGGCCGATCGTGACGGTGTCGCAGTTTTTAAGCACTGTGAGCTAGCTTGACGCCACGCTACAAAAGCGTTTTGGGGTACTGCCGGCGTAAATCAATTTCACGGTAGAAATAGGAATTGCATGAAAGAAAGAACCGGGCAGAAACACTTCATAGGGTGGCGTAAATATGAAACATATATCAGCGATCTCATTTTCCTCGATTAGGGCTATCTGCTTTGTCAGCGAATGAAGAAAATGTTTATAAAGTAAAGGCTAGAATATACTCCCCGTGTCAAGTTTCCTAATCACAGTCACTGGTTGATGCCGTCCCGTGGTAATTTCTGGCTCTTCGAACGCACTAGCACTTTGTAAAGTCACGTTTCCAGCGATGCCGCGCCGCACATGAGCAAAGGTAAACAATCAAGGCGGCGGAGTGTTCCGCGTGTTGTTCCCACAGTTAGCGCGGTGTGACAGGGTTGTCGGACAACAAATCGGCCAACACGGTTGCCGGGCGGCATCAACATGTTGGCCGACTGTTGTTGCCTTGATGTGACAGGGTCGCCGGCAACACGATTTCCTCGTGTTGCCGGATATTTCTTCAAAATGTAATAGACAAAAAAGTAGATCGTTTCTTGTTTTTTGCTGCATCCACGATATTCCATACCTGTAGAGTTGCAGCCCAGCGACACAACTGAAGTGCGTTTCTTCGACGGCCTTTGGACGGCCCGTTGTGCCAGATGTAAAGCAAAGAGCGATCAGTTCTTTTTCAACATCGACCACTGGAACATCAATAAAACTTTCCTCTGGTACGTTCTTGAAATTTGTCACCGAAATGCATCCAGGCTTATCACCTACAACAAAGCGCTCCTGGAAATTAACGAAAAGTATCAAATGAGAAAGCATTTTTATATTCTGCGACTATTGCCAACTCAATACATTGAAACGACAGCTAGCCATTCTCACAAATTGATTTTACCAGAAGTATATTGAAACGACAGCATCATATAGACACAAATAACGTAGTACACGTTGGAAGCCTTTACACTTTTCAATGTCACGAAAAAAAAATCACCTAACTGTACACATTGCGAAGCCTTTCTAAGCATGATTTAGGGACTTCAAAGCTAAGTTTACCATCAACCAGAAGAGATTTCTTCGACCGCTTTTGTTAATACGGAGATGAATATGGTTCACCTAAAACGTTATGATCCGTGTGTGAAGTGTTGCGCCTACCTACCGTAATATCCCGGCAGATAGCCCACCTAAAATTGAGGCCCAAATAGGGTGAAAATATGGACTGGGTCAACATTCGGTGTCCAAACAAGAAAAGGTAAAAAAAAACTATTTTTAGATTATGTTTTCTTGCCAAACTTGTTTTCGCGGTGAGGGACGATGAAGCAAAGACGACTCTACTTTCCTGTCAGCAATGTTCGCTTATAGCCCGCCATAGCCACCTAGCCGCATTTACGCCGAGGTCATCATTGATCCGAACACTACGATAACTAGGCGTGGGTTTTCTCACATCTTTCTGGGATGGGGTATCTATCGCGAGATTACACTATTATTATACGTATGCTTACCCGAATATGCGTGTCTTCACTTAACTTCTTCAGCAGGTCGGCTTCGCTTGGTGTGGTGAGCACGTGACTGGCCTTTCCGTTCTTTATTTTCACTAGCAGTTCGTCTGTAGAAATTTAAAAAAAGAGATGTACGATATATATATATATATATATATATATATATATATATATATATATATATATATATATATATATATATATATATAATATTTTTTACGCAAACAAATTGCAAACGCGAAGGCTGCTCTCGGATAATAAGATCCAAGAACTCGCCTCAAACTGCGTTAAAATGTAACAGGTGGGTATGAAAAAGGCAAACACCGCTGGAGACCTGGTATAACACGCTTGCTCTGGGACTTAATTAAAATTGGCATGCGAAGGAGTGAATGATTAACCCAATCAAGGTAAAACAGATACAAATACCTTGTTTCATATTAAAAAGTTTAAACATTTACGCTACCCGTAAGGTGAAACACTGCAACAGCTGAGGTGTGACATCGGTGCCCGCAAGGTTTAATTTCGGAGTAGATGGACTAAATGTACGGTAAAGATGCGAGCGCGCACCATTGACTCCGCATAGGCCCGTTTCGTATTAAACCGAGTAACACACGGGACGAAAATTCCGTGGCATTTTGGAACCAATTAGGGTGTATTAACTAGAGAGCATTTTGTGAACATGTTAAACGATTTTACTGAACACAAGCTAGGACTGCCTTGGGGTAATTGAAGTAGACTTCGAAAATCGCGCGCCTAAGTTTGAAATCCAGGGAACTACGAAACTGCATGTATATACATGAACCGTTCCTGTCATTAATGTGGCTGCCTGAACGTCTTATGCAATGTTGTTGAACACAAACTAACACCGCCTTGTGGTGACTGAACAAATATGGCAGTAATGACATCACTAATGAAATTACAGAAATTAAACTACTTTTTATTGCAATGAGTAATGTATTTAATTAATATTCTAAGCTGGTAACCCAGTAATGTAATGAATTACTTTCAGACAGTAATTTCTAGAAAATTACTCATTATATTTGAAATTACTTTTTCCCAAATTAGGAGGTCCGTTTGCTCGAGCTTTAATGAAACAGAAAGAAATAATTTGAATGGTGAATTGTCGTGGAAGAGACATAGGAGCAAAATAAATATTTCTCATCATGCATGTATATACTCATCACATTATCATGTTCACTAAACGCGGCACCCGGGCCTCCATGGTACGGGCTGCTGCCTTTCCGCGGTGCCGCGGCTCTCCAGAGCCAAATAAATAAAGGCTAAGTCTAAAGACGGCCATCTGACCGCAAAGCCTCGTACGAAGAACTCGACAGACGCGCAAAGGCGGGCTAAAAAGGTGGAGCAAAGCTTACGTGTAAAAACATCTCTGGAAGGTCACTGCTCACGAACTCCAGACAAGACAGATTCACGGCGTCACGCCATCATGACGATACTATACTTCGTTCATCTCTGAGCTGACAGTGCCGTAGGAGCTACGAGTTCACCAAAACCAATCAACCACCTTCTCTTGATCACCTGACTCTTCCCTTTCTTTGCGTGTGGGTATAAACGAGAGCGTGGTTATGTGGAGAAAGATAGAAGTGTGACTGATTCAACGAGCACGTAGCTTCCACCACAGTGGCAGCTTAGGGATGTACGTTTATATGATACAAGGCGAAGGGCACATTCCCAGTGAAGTCATCACATTTTAAAACCTAAGAGGACAGGACAAACAGATCCCCTGTCTTTGCTCTTTCGTCAAGCAAGGTGCTTCGATCATTGTAAACAACAAACGACCGGCATAAATAGTGAATCCCAAATACCTTGTCAAGACCGCAGAACGTTTCTTGAGTATCCTTTACCTTGTTAAGTAAAGCTGATCTTTGTAGGCAAGAAAGACTGGAATCGAGCAAAGCAGGTGCCGCTCGCAGTACGCCTCGCTGCCTTTCCTTCGGAATTTTATTCGGGAATAAGACTACGGGCAAATATCGCCACACTTTTGTTGGGAAAGTACACATTTTAGGAAGTTCGCGCCATCCGTTTCCTCAACTGGCGACGCTTCTGCCTAGCAAATATCCAGCCAACTTGTGTGACAACTCGCAATGACTTGGGCTCTTCGGATGTTTGGGAACAATACTCCTTGAGAGGAATGACCAGGAATACGTCAACTAGTGCTCTTGGGAGAATATGATTAGATTGCGTCCGAGCCCGAAAGGAAATGTTTAACGAGACGAATCCTTGTAAGAACGAGCTCCCATGTCCCGACTTAACGTACTAACACGGATTATAACCTTCTAAATCAGGAAGACGGAAACATATCACCCTTTAACTGAGGACTTTCAACGTTGAATGAACGGCGAAACCGGTGAGTCAATTGTTTTTGAGTCACACCTAAAAAGAAGCTGTTCATCATGTTTAACACTTATGTCGTGTGCGCCAGCAAAACGACTGATCAGTATGTTCAGTTGAGGCTCATAATGCGGCTGCGGTGTAAACAAGAAGACCTGTGTTCGGTTGGTCAGTTTCAGTGGAGAATGATCAGCCAATGAAGCTGGAATAGAACTTTCTTTAAAGGGGGTACTCAAAATTTTCTTCAGCGTGGCAGAAGATTCCCCCTCTTTTCTTTTTTTCCTCCCCTTTCCTCCTCAATTTTCCTCCTCGCTTTTTACGGCCTTCTCGCACGAGTGCTAATGGGCTTACCGGCCCCCCGACAAAATCTCTGTAACCCTTCAAGGTTCTCTGCTTCAATCTCAAACATCAGGGATTAGTTAGGCAGGCTCGATATGGGCTCGGAAAAGTTCAAGATGGCTCGCTTCTCTCCTTTTTTTTTTGTTTACTTTTTTTTCTGCAGCTTTAGAACAACACCGCATATTTATCTCGAGTGAACGGAACTTGAACATCACAGCAGAAGGAAACAAATGTGGGTGTATCTATCTGAACTTTTGAGCTCTACCCAGAGAGTTGAAAATTGGTCGTTCTAAGAACGGCACACTGAAGAATGATTATATCACTATTTCGTTTTTCGTTTTGTTCAAAATAATAATCACGAGTAAATACAAGTCAAAAATATTGCAGTAAGAGGGCGAAGCATGTAAAATTAGTTGCATTTTGACAACAGTCATGTATCGAAATGAACAGTCTGACCATTTCTGGCGCATAATATATACGCTCGTACTACAGGTGCTTTCAAGAGTAACGGCCGCCTCGTTGAAGCAACTAAGAAGAGTAAAATACAAACTTCCATAAAAAGTGAATTGCTTTATGGTATATTTCATGTATCTTCAGACTTTGAAAAAGTTATTCGTGGCCAAACGTGCATTTAGTTTCTGTCAACAAATGTAACTGAAAACTCGAGAACCGACAAATATCTGGCGTATCACTAAAGAGAGCAGGAAACACGGAGATTGAACCGCAAAATCACAATTTTTTTCGCGTAAAATAGTGCAACATAGTAATATAGCATATTATGCCATTTATTAAAAGACAGCAGGTATTACGAAGTTTTCATTCTGTTCTGTTCCCATTTGTTCGGAGATTGAGAAATGGAATGTCCAGATTGCCTCTGCAGCCCTTGCATAATTGTTCGGGGCTCTGTCAGGGTGGGCGAAGGCCAGCGACCAGCTCCAAAAAACCCAGGGGTTCGGAAGGTGTACTACCGCAAGTTTTGGGGCTGCTTGTCTACTTTAGGCGTCTGGCGTTGCCCGGCCTACTTAGAAAAGAAGCGGAACAGCGGCCAGCTCAACGTCATCACCAAGCGGGAAATCATGCCGAAATGTGTCCTTGAACACGTGCGAGATCTGTACCCGAACCGAGCCGGGATTGGCCACAATCAATGAAACAAACTATAAAAAGAGGGAGGCTTAAAGGGATGCTGAACCGAAATCGAAACCTCAGTCACACAATCATGTTCGCATGCACGTGAGGCCAACTTCGGCAGGCTTGCTGTTGGGCATGCTTCGTCGCGCGAGCGCAGACAACGGCTGTCCGATCGAAACCGAAACCATGTCCCTCCAGCTCCGTCGCTAACGTATCCCCAAAATTGTACAGAAAATGTAACTTTCGAGCATGCGACGAAAACAGTCCAGTGGCGTGTGCTTGCCAGGCCGGCAAACAAGGTACAAGCAAAACACACAAGAAAAGAACCTGAGTGCATCGATGCAAGACATTGCGAGCCAGCCTCAAAACGTTATTCAAGCGCTTTGTGCAACGACTGAACTCGAGACTAACAAGCGCTGTGCGGGTTCAGCGTGCAGACATTGCCTTCTTTGCTTTAGCTCACTTCTCTTCACCAACTTTCTTTCGCGGCAGATTTTTCACGTACTGAGGTCCCCTCAAAAGGAGGCCCACCGAGAGGAATCTAGATAATCAATACTTTGACAGAGCAGTCTCTGAATCAAAGATGAATTTTTGTAGTTACGTATGATTTAAACAAGAACAGGAATGTTGAGGAACATGCGGCGGTACTTAGTTTCATTTTAGAAAGTACCCTATCTGCAGTGATGTGGGGACGGTAACATTCGACGTCACGCGACAACGGTGACTGAAAGGCAGTGACCAAATGTAGTTTTCCCACGGCCGTTGCTTCAGCTCACAAAGTAACTCCTGCCGCGCAATAACGTGGTTTCGTTTCACAGCATGACGGCATGGCTGGTACCCGGCACGCTATTGTCGGAGCGTCTGCACACATCCGCGTCTATCGCTGAAAATATAAACAAAAGAGACGAGAGATGAGACCCACAAGACGTACGAGAGCGCGAAACGCGAGACGCCGGGAAAAACCATGTAAGACCGGGTGGACAATTGATGCACGGTACTTTGTGTCAGGCGGCCGCTTGCGCCACATAACACACACCTGCTCAATTACAGTACTCAGTTTAGTTTCGGTTTTGAAAGGCGACCTAAATTGGTCCTTTGGCGCAGGCTTGGCGCAGATTACCCATTATTTGGCGAAATGTAGCCGGATGTAGCAGGGTTAGCCCCTTGGCGCAGTTTGGCGCAATTGGCGCAGCAATCACATCACTGCCTTAGGAAAGAAAACTGCATAGTGTATTTAGAAAGTTGCTGGCCATAATCGAAAGTCACCAAACCAACGCGCGTACATATATACGGCGTCCTGATAAGGCGTCCTCATTTGGGCGCGAAAATATAGTTCTGATTTGATGTCGCCACCATCTCCGCGTGGCACAGGTCAACGCCATGAAGCCAAAGCGATAAATCATGCGCATCGCTGTGACAACGCTACTGTAGAAGGGGCGAGGAGCGCGGCGGCCAAAAAGATTGCGGCAACACGATTCGCGTCCAAATTTGTTTTTTTAGGGCGCCGTGAACTACTTCACGTGCGTTACATATCTCTAAAACTGAATGATTTGATGTTTTTGATGACTTCAGATAAGGCGCAAAGCGCAATTGCGTAACTCTGACATCTTTTTTATAAAAATGTCTAGTCGTTAAAAAAATCACCCTCTATAAACACAATTGTAAGGCAGTTTTTTACGGCCGGCGACATCATTACGGCACGGAAGGAGACGTTGACCACGGATTATCCACAGCCACTGTTTTTTTTCGTACGATAATGAGCAAATACCTACACGTAATACCAATAAAAAAGCCAAAACCTTATAGAGGAGATCATCTCGATCGACTCAACGCGCAAACACGATGTGAAGCGTGTAGCGCGTACGTTGGAAAAGAGATACCGGCGAGCGAACCATAGCGTCGAATGTCCAGGCATCAAAATGTCCGTGCACCGAAATAACCGCGCAACGAAAAGTCCCACACGGAAAAGTCTTTGCAGCAAAAGGTCCGTACACTTGTCTGTGCACCAAAAAGTCCACACCGAAATTCTCTACAGCTAAACGCTCAACACCGAAAAGTGTTAGACCCACCACGGATGGGATCCTCCGTGATCTATGGACCGCCATCCCTGAGATACCGAAAAACGCCGCTCGTACTTCCCGTTGTCGCCATGAATTCGCCTAAACAACGAAAGATGCCAAATTAAATATTTATATTAAAATTGATACTTCAATGACTACTCTTTGAACAGAACAAGTTATTTGTGCTTTCACAACAGCGAGAATCGTCCTCCAAACCAATGCTGAAAAAGCCAATCCAACTCGTTGGGAAGAGCAAGTGCCAAGCTCGCTCAAAACAGCTCTTTGTCGCAGGTGCGGCTGGCTTCTGGGATAATCTTTTCAAATCCTGCAAGCTTTTAATTCCCCCACCCCAAACTTGCCACAAAAAAAAAAAAAATCAAGCAGCCGGCAAAAAAAAAAAAAAATGGCGAGGAGGAAACGAGAGGCGATTTCCTCCTTTTACAGTGGCGAGAAGGAAAGTGAGGGTCGGGTTCTTTCTCTCTGCACAGGTTCAATCTATTTGCTTATGGTTTCATTTTGGAGCGCAAGTTTGACATATCATCATGATCATCATCCTCGTCCTTTATTTTCCTTGAGGGCCCGTGGGGCATTATACAAGGGGATGGCAATAGAACAAAAACAAATAGAACAGTAAACACAATTATAACACTGTAAGCTAGCTAGTTAGGTTAGATAAAGAGAGGGTAATGGCTTCAACAAATTTAGTAGTATCATTAATAGAAACGATGTTATGAGGTAGTGAATTCCAATCCTCGATGGTCAATGGTAGTGTTGAAGTCTGGTGAGAAACAGTTGATGATCGAATTGGACGTAATTTACTTAGGTGATCTAGACACGGGAAAATACGATGGGGAGGTGATAGCAGTGATTCTTTGAGGTGACTATTGTGATAAAAAAATCGATGGGGGAGAGAAAGGCGTGATATTCGACGACGAAGGGAAAGTGAATGAAGATTAGCTGATTGGCATAATCCTGATATGCTGGTATATTGTGAGTAGTTGTTATAAATAAAACGAAAGGCTCTGTTTTGGACGGATTCTAGATTATTTGCAAGTTAGGACTGCCATGGGGACCATATAGATGAGGCGTATTCTAACTTCGATGTTATAAGAGTAGTATACGCTAGTCGTTTTACGGAGTGTGTAGCAAGTTTGAGGTTACGGCGGAAATATCCGAGAGAACGGTTAGTATCAGAAATAACAGAAGTTATGTGAGTAATTCATGATAGGTCAGAGGTGAGATGAACACCCAGGTATTTATAAGATGAGCATGCAATTACTTGAGTGTCAGAGAGGTAATACGAAAATGGTGTGGACTCGAACTGCGGGAAAATTATAGGGATCTACATTTATTGGTTTAACGTCATCTATCATTTTTCACACCAATGGATTACAGATTCTAGGTCTTCCTGGAGAGCATGATAATCATGGTATGAAAGAATGGGTCGGTAAATGACACAATCGTCGGCGAACAGGCGCACAGAAGAAGCGATATTAAGGTGAAAATCATTAATATAGCTTAGGAACAGAAGGGGGCCAAGTACGGTTCCCTGGGGGACACCTGACGTTACAATAGAGGTGGGAGATTTTACGTAGTTAACGGCGGAATATTGCTTACGGTTACTTAGGAATTCGGAAATCCACTGAACAACAGAGGGATAATATTAATATCGTTGAGCTTTGTTAAAAGACGTTGGTGGGGTACTTTGTCGAATGCTTTGGAGAAGTCAATGAAAATGGCGTCGGTCTGGATATTCGAATCGAAGCTTGAATAAATATCAGTAAGGAAGGCGGTTAGCTGGGTTTCACAAGTGTAAGATTTGCGAAATCCGTGCTGATGTTCAAAAAGAAGGTGATGAGAGTCAAAAAAATTTTAAGAAAGGTAAAGACAATAAAAATAATTCAAAATTTTGAAAGAACCGATCTCGAAAAGTACGTATGATGCTCAAGCAGAGCTTTTATTGAAGAGAGAAGAAAGAGATTCTATTAAAACGGTTAATGGGACCGACCATGAAGGGGAACCTGGGGGTGTATAAACGGACGATAATCTTCTACATAATGAGGTTAGGTTATCCTGAATTCACTGCGAAGTTTCGGTGAAGCATGCAAGCAGCGAGTGCCGCACTCTTTTGCTTATGATCACATATCTTACTGCATGTGAGGTTACGTAGTCATTATATAATTCCAGCGTAGTGCGTGTTATGTCCGATCGAAGTGGTCTCGGAGGAGCAGACAATCCTGGTCTCGGGATACTCCCCCTTTTGCGAGCTTCTTTCGTAACGGCTCTTGACGCGCCCCCAAAAAGGTATTGAGAAGCCAAAACAATTTCTAGGTGTCGTTAGGTAGGGTCGGTGGTCGAGTGTATTGGCGCACTACAGATCACAGCACAAGATACGAAAATCTGGTACTGTTGAGTCCGGAGATCGCTAACTAAATCGTCACTCCTTGTGGTCTAGATATAGATGGGCTTTGTACTAGCACGCGTTTGTATCAATACAAATAGTACATTTTGAGTTTGCATGCCAAACAAAGAAAGGAAATCAGGCCCGCCCCAGTGAAAGACAGGAAATAAGTTTTTATTCAGGCCAAAAAGGTGTCGGCCCGTAGCAGACGACGTGTAGCCTCAAAAGTGCTCTGCGCCGAAAGCGTGTTGCGTCAAACGCGCGCAGCGTGGTGGCGGAGGACATAATAAAGACGCATATGGTTTTGGACTGCGCATAGGTCTGAAGTAGATCTCGTCTGTTTGAAAGAAACATCTATTTTTTTTTTTTTAGGGCGCAGCTTTTAGGTGCTTGTTTCCGGCTTGAACGGTGTCGGCGTCGCCGTCGGGGTAACCGTAACGCGTCGGCGTAACACATCGTCGTGACGCGTCGGCATTGGCGTAACCGTAACGCGTCGGCGTAATGCGTCAGCGTGGCGCGTTGGCATCGCCGTCGCCGTAACTGCGCGGTGCATTATGGGAAACGTCCCATAATGCATTGCGGGTGGAACCAGCTGAACGAAGGAAGGAGAAACAGAAAAGACACCCTATCGCTGGACTACCAACTATTTTAATAAATCGTCCTCCTCTTCTACTAAATCTTTTGCGTATAAATTTGTTTTCTTTTTTCCTCCCTAATTTTTTTTTCTATTTTTGCTTAGCAGAGAGGGCGCCCTTCAGAAAGACCTTTTCTTGCGGTTGCAGGATTATTGAGTCGGAGCTCACACATTTTTCTTCTTCGTTGTCTATAGTCAAGGCCTCCAACATCTCCCTTGCAAGCTGGTTTTTATGGTGTCCTATGATGCTGGCTTGCTCAAGCTTAGGTTCGCACTTGCAAGTTCGACAATGGGCAGCGAGGTGTCCTGGTCCCGCGAGATTCTTAACGTTGGCCACATGTTCACGTGCACCGTCGTTTACGCATCTCCCGGTCTGTCCAATATAGCATCGTCCACATGTTAATGGTATGCTGTAAACGACTTCCTTTTGGCACGGAAGGTATTTTGTCCTGTGTCGAGTGTCACACATGTCTTTCTTGTCCATTCCACCCGCAATGTATCACAACCAACTAGCTCAACTCATCCCAGTAGTAAGTCCCATAATGCACCGCGGTGGACGCGTGCGTTGCATTGTGGGACGTTTTCCATAATGCACCGCGCGGGAGGGAGGAGTGGGTGGGGGAGGAGGAGGGGAAAAAGCAGGAGGGGAGAAAGAGGAAGGAGGAGGGGAGGCGGAGGAGGGAGGAGGAGAAGAGGGGCAGGAGGCAAGGAGCACGGGAGGAGTAGATGATGAGGGAGGAGGGGAGGGTACGGATGAGGAGGAGGGGCATACCGTCCCCTCTGTACCCTCCCCTCCTCCTCCTCCTCAAGAGCTGGGCTCTAATTCGGCATTACAGGGAGTTCTAAACGTCTTTCATTTTTTAATGTTGCAGAAACCTAAGTGTATTCCAATTTTTCAAGCCTTAAACAAAGTTACAACTTTATCTTATACCAAAGGCCACATTCTTGTGATTTAATGAGTTTTTTATAGAAATATGCGCTCCTTTCGAGCTAATCTTTTTCCCGGTTTTTTCGGTTTGTTCCGTCAGTTGATCGCGCACAGCTGCGTGTCCGTGGAATTGTTTACATCGCCCAGCTCACCCTCCCAGTTAGTCTTCTCTGCGAAGGGCGAATGAGACGCTCGTTAACGCTCATCTCAAGTACCGTATGCGAAGAAAATATCGTGAAACACAGAAGAATCTCCGTGTCGGTAAGTTTGGGTTTTTATCTTTTTTTTTTCGCAGTTACACACGTAGACTCGAGCTTGTGCAACCTAAAAGGGACCTCCCCGTTGGCCTTCTTCTAGTACCAATACGCTACTTTTATTATGCTGAGCTACAAACACAAGCCGGTAGACATGATAGGGACTCTCGCCGCTGGAGTGCAATGCAGCCATGGGCGTACCAACCGGGGGTGGGGGGGTGGCAGGGGGCGCTTGCCCCCCCCCTCCAGTTCTCAGAGTGGGGGGGGGGGGCAAGGCATGTGCTTGCCCCCCCCCCCCCCGGAACAGCCGCCACTGGGCAGGGCAAACATGGGCCGGCGGCGCCCAAGGGATACCAAGAGCACCGCCCTCCGGCCCTTGGGAGGGGGGGGGGTCTGGTTTGCCCACCCCCACACTCAAGAACAAGTTGGTACGTCACTGAATGCAGCCATGACTCGCACTCATGTCACGACAGCGGAAATATGTTTCTGTCGTTCCTGTGTTTTTCCTCCAAAATAATGGGTGTTCGAGATCTTTTAAAATATTTAGCAAACTTCAGTCATCTGCTCAATCCCGATAGGGCTCCGAAAGAGGCGGCAATCAGTAAAGCGGAGTTCAAATCGTCTTATGTGCAGTGATGTTTTGTAGACTTCCTCGAATCTTTCCTTTACCCTCATTTACTCTGCTAACACTTTTAAGCCCACCTGATTAACCGACCAGTTCTGCTTGGACAGGGTCAAATGTTCAGTGTAACAGACCAGTTACTGTAACAGTCACTAGCCACAACTTCCAGAAGACGTTGGGCACTTCTCGGACCAAGTAATTTTTAAAATTGTAGGCAAACCAACAATGATTATAGCTAAGCAGTTTTAAACGTATAAGTGCATTATATTACTGTAGCATTTTACTTAACCCAAGGCATCGTTCAGAACTGTCTGCATGGCATTCGAAAAGGAATTTGATGACTGGTGCCTCGAACATACTAATTAGATAACTGCGTTTCTTTTTTGGCAGTTCCCCATTAGAAGGTACGACCGTACTGTTCCGGTTTGTGTATCCAAAGCAATTCTAAGGCACAAGCACACATAGTGGGACCAGGGCTGCGGGAGAAGGCCCCCATCGTCCCGCTCTATCAGATACTATCATGTGAGAATGCTATTTACAATTTCGAATTCCCGACAAATCACTGGGCACTGCCAGTGCCTGGATGCTAAGATTGGTGCTTCAAATAAGTCAGTCAAAGCACGATGTTGGTCATCTTCATCTGGAAGCCTGCTGGTAAAGCACATTGTTGGAATGTGCCAAGGATATGTCGCGTTTTCAACGCCTTAATGAGCCTAGCTCATTGTCCCTAATGCATAGCAGTCTTTGATAATGGGCTCTCTTTCTTTTACTGTAATGCGTAAACCGCACTTTTATGACTGAATGTGCCCTTTGAGTTGGAATCGCTTGTTAGTTGAAGCACAGTTGGCTCATAACCTTCGTAGAAGGAGTTGTTTTATTCGGAACATTTGTTTCAAGTTTTCTGCCGAGTACTGCAGCCCTCCAGTAAATGTGATTTCATCACTTGATAAAATTCTTCTGATTAGTTTCAATCCTGAAGCTATTGTTTGTCAAAACATTTTAATGCTTGGTTTATTGTTGTCCCCTATTAATATTCCAAGTGTTAGTTAGAGGTCTGTCCATCTGTTACTAATTCCTGAGCTTGCCATCAAATATGTCTTCTCGGCAAGAGACAATTCAAAGGTGGTGTAAAAATTACATGTTGCAGAGCCAGTAAATAATTAACATGATCGTCTTATTATTATTCTTCCTATGAACTAAAAGTGCCTGGCATTGTAACACTAGAACATGGGAAGGGACATCACAAATGCAAAGCTTCAAAGCTGGGCTCAATGTTTTGTTTGTGCTGTCTGTTTTTGTTCTCCAGGGTTACAATGTCTGTTCTCAACAGGATTGCTTGCATACTCGCTTTGATTGTGTATATTCAGTTGTTGAATCGAAATGCAAAATTTACCGGAATTTCAAACCCTCTAATTCTCAAAGGTGCCACTTTAGGTCTACAATGTGTGGGAGCCGAGGGTGAAACACGAGGCAGAGGGCACGTGACAGGCGGTCGGCGGTGAAGTCACGAGCTCGCGCGAGAGAGTCTGTGCCGAGCGAGGCTGAAGCTGGTACCAGGAATGTCGGAGCCGGGCTGCCTGGCCTGGCCCATGGCGAACCCCGGAGCGGTCCACCAGCGAGGTCTGGAGCGAGACCGGTGGAAACGGCGAGCCCTGGCCATATGACCTGGGCTACGACGATCCCGGGGTGGTTCCGCAGCGAGACTCGGGCATTGATAGCCCGGGACAGCCAGCCTACGCAGCGCTGGCGTGGGAAAGGCGATCCGCAGGCCTGGACACGAACTCCGACTGTGAGCTCTGATCGACGGACGACAACAAGGGTCGGCGTGTCTGGACTTCCGGCTCTCGACGACGGGCAACCGAGAGGTACAGTAAACCCATTCGCTGTCTTCTCGTTGCTGTGTGTCACTCCCTGGGTGACGGGCGGAGCACATACCGATCGGGCGGCGATTATTAGTAGAGGGATCTCCATAAAGAACCCCACATTAAAATGGCGCATCCAACGTGGGGCCCGTTCGGTATGCCTATGCTTCTAGTCGTCCCCAGGGTGCCCGTTGAGACAAAGTATGTTGGAATTTTGGCGACTTGTCTCACAGCAGAGCTCAGCAGATGGCTCCTCGAATCGAGTACCTAAAGGGCTCGAAGGACGAGGTTGCGGACGCGCTTTTTCGGGTACCCCATAATAGTGGTTGCCAGGAGGTGATGCAACCGGGGAAGCCGAAGAGCGCGGTTAAGATGTAAGAAAGTCGTCTTCGGAGGCAGAGGAGAGCCACGGCATGTTCGCTGGAGGGCAGGATAGCGACTGGCAGGAGGGGAAACAGCCAGGACTCATTGCATATTTAGGATTTAGGCTTGGGGTGATGCGGTAGGCAAGTAAGCGCTTGTCGAGGCCCTGGTACAGATGGATTTTTGTCAGTGGGTGTCGAAAATACTGCGGGAATAGCAGTTGACACCGGGAACACTGGCGGACGAGATAGTCAGCGGGTGTCGGGTAAACTAGCGGAAATTGCGGTTGACACCGGGAAGGCTGGCAGGCGAGTTGATGAGCACTTTGATTTGTAACTGCTAAGCCAAGACGGCTAGTTGCTTCGCGTCACCCCAACAATCCACGAAGGGCAGAGGCGATTTATAGGATAATTTGTCGACTTCACTCTGGCCGGTCGTGGCAGTGGCAGCAAGACTTTTAATAAGTTTTGTCGCGTCACGACCTGGCCGGGGATGAGGCGGTAGACATTTAGGTGGCTTGCAGCTGTCTAGCTTGCCTTGAGGCGTGAACGGTTTAAGCGGGCTTGCTCGCTGAGCTGCTGCCCCTCCGAGGACAGATCAGTCCCCAGAGCTCGTATACACGGGGACGGAACGGGACGGCTGACGCTTACATCGAGTAGCACACGGTACATGTAGCCGTTGTGGAACGCGGGTATGGCATATGGCAATCCCGCCACAGGCTTTGATCCCTTCGCTTGCGCAAAAGATGGGTTAGGTTTATTCCATCGTTACCTGTTCTGAAGGAAACTCAGGCGTTGAGCAACGCATGTTAGTGGTTTTGCCGCATCGCTTGCTTCGAGGTGAGAAGGGCACCCGAGGTATGAAGACGCGAGCGTCGTGTCTTACTTCTATTCTTACTCGGCGAGATACAAACGAGGAGGCTTGCCCGGTTCACATCGCTGACTTGAAAGGATGCTACCAAGGTCGCTCTAGGACTTTAGTAGACCGTAATCTAGAGCTTCGCTTTGCTAGCGGGAGCTCGTGCCGTCACTTTGAAGCATGGATTGCATGAGCACGCGCCCGCTTGGCCCGGCAGTGTACGATCTGAAAGATGTCCTGTTCCCGTCCTCGTCCTTGTTGTTTTATACTTTCAAGTCTTGTATTTAATAACCAACACGCTCGTTTTCAATTGTAACTACTAAAACTCTCTATTATTGTTTTAAAAAAATTCCACGAGATCATCTCTTCCGCTCTGGTTTCAAATGATAATCAACATGGCCGCTTTCCGCACAATACGATCTACTAAAACTCTCTTTTTTCAAACATAAAACAAATTTCGATTAAGAGACTAGAGCAGAACGGCGAAACAATTTTACAACAAACGTTCCACACGTTAATGATAGCCGAGAAATCGATTGTTGCTACACGCTAGAGCTGGCTACCTCCACCTAAATTGCGTCTAACGGCGTAAATATTGCGCTAAAAATCATTCCGCTGAGACAAAAAAAAAATCGTGTCGTAAATACGCTTTTAAAACGTCTTTATTTTTTATGTCAGTGTTTATACTTTCAAGTCGCAGCAGGCCGTGCGACAGCTTTTTGTTGCAAAAGCCATGGTTTTGAGGCGGTCGCTTCCAGACAGGCCTTTCCAACCTGTCTCGCCGAGTCACCCGGTGGCTACACCAATCAGCGGCGCCTCTGAAGTGACGCGTGGTGTGCCTCGGGTTTGCTTACGTCCGGCATAATTTCTGCGCAAGATGCAACTGACATGGCAGCGGCCATGAACACAGCGCCATAGTTATCGGCGGCGGCTGTGATCGAGGCTATTAAAGGGGATCTCCTTTCTTCATTTGACGCAGCACCACTAATGGAACGAGCACCCGAAAAAGTACCGGGGCAGGCAACAAATCTGTGGCTTTTGGTAGTCCGTGGTGTACCACGCTAGCTGGTTTGAGTGTACGCCGATGTAGTGTCTCTGCTTTCACTCTACGGATCAAAGTACCCAGGCCAATATCGCGAGTTTTTCTTCCTATGACCAAAACGACGTATGTGCAGCTTGCGCGACAAAAAATATAGGAAAGCAGCGCAACGCGAACCCGAGCTGTGGCGGGAAGGACGGAATCAACGGAGGTTCCCGAGAACTTCCGAGAAGCGACTCGCCGATCGCCCGCAGCGTGAACGACAGTGCTCGCTTGTCGCACGTCACTAGCCTATCGTGCGACGGCTGCGACGATCCGCGAGTGTGTACGCACCTCTATTCTGACAGCTTACCACCCGCTACATGGTCTCGCAGTGCAAGACTTCCCCGACACCTTGGACGACAAAAGAGCGAGAGCACGATCTCTTCGAGCCAAACAAGAGCGACAAGATGCCCCACGTGCACATCCACAACGTCACCAAGGTATCTAGGTTCATAAACACCTGAGCTCGTTGCACGAAATCTCTGCTCTCCACAACGCAGACACGCACCCCGCTGCGTGCGTTGTGAAGCTACTTACTCGATGAATAAAAAAAAGGCGGCAATGTTAAGCACGTTTAAGCATTGCGCATGACGTCATAGTGTGTGGACCTCGCTCTCGACCCCAAGTGGCAAAAACACGCCTCGAGCAGGATTGCTTAAAACTGGAAAAAACCACGTTCGTCTTGGCGTCCGTCGCCATGTGCTGAAACGCTGCGAGACGAGCTGGCCGCAATGCTGAAGCAAAGCTAGTCTCGCTGCGTGAATACACCCTAGTCTTTGGCAAGGTGAGAACGGCATGGATGAGCCTCAGTTGTCCCGCCTTCAGCGCGAGCTTCCCACTAATTCCCACCTTCGAGAACGCTTAGGCTTCTTGGATGCACCTTCAAAAGGCACGCCTTGCCGATTTCACTCTGCCGGTGACTCTAGTAATGACGTCTTGGGGGAGGGGGGGGGGCGGAGGCATTGTCTTCTAGATGGTACTGCGTGAGTGCAGGTGGGAGGGTCCCTCTTGCTCCACGAACGCAGATCTACGGGACCCGTGCCGTGCTCTCTAACGTGAGCCTGCGGGTTGCCCCGGGAGAAGCCGTGGCCATCATGGGACCCAACGGCAGCGGCAAGTCGACGCTTCTGCGCATCGCGGCTGGCATGGACAGGGCCAGCTCGGGGGACGTCTACCTCATGGGCCACAGCGTCTACTACTCACCCTACGCGGCCCGCGCGAAGCTGGGCTACGTTCCCGAGGAGTGTCTCCTCTTCGACTACATGACGGTCAACGAGAACATCTTCTACTTCTCCAGGGTAGTGCTTTGCACACTCTCCTGCCTGGATTTATTTTGTCTTGCACGCTGGCAAAATGCTGCAGTCGAAATGTTGCACACCACTAGAAACAAATATTTCTCCAATTCTTGTTTTGTTGGTGCATTTGTGTCATGCGGTTCGGCCATTTCATTGTAGCCTTTGTCCCAAAAGTGTTTCTGAGTAACTTCAATAATTTGTAACTTAAACAACAACAAAAAAAAAGAGGCCGGTCTTTTCGGTTTATTTTGAAGGAACTATAAATGCGTAGCATTTATAGCTCTAACACGATTATGAACTATAGCTTTTTATGCACCTGCAAGATTATAATAAGAAACTGGAGGAAATACTCTTAGCATCTTTATATATGTTTAGTTTAATCCAGTGGTGGCTTCTGAAATGTGTTTCATATACTTTATGCATTACTTTTGCTTTGTTACTTTCCTTCCCTCCCATTTTGCTCTTGTTCGCGATTCGTAAAGCAAAAACACAAACAAAGATGATGTTTTCGGACACTGACGTATGTGTTGTAGTTGACGTACTGCAATCGACGCGCGTGGCGCGCAAATACGCGATGAATAGTTTTGCACTGGCGTGTGTTGTGGGTACTATCTCATTGTCTTACTCCTCGCCAAGAGGCCTCTTTTTTGGTGGGAGGATGGTGCGAAGCGGTGTGCGTAGCCCAAATGCAAGATACTTTGATAAATTATAGTTATATTACATGCAATCCGCCTTAACAGTTAAGCGGTTTATATTTACCCACATTTAGTTTTGTTTGTTTTTTGTTATGGCTTTTAACGATGCGGCGCCAATCTGAGAGGGCTATATATTTAACCTATTCCCACTACTCTGCCACAGCCAGGAACGCGTAGTAAAGTGGGCAGCTTGGAAGCTTAAAATAAAACGAAACAATCGGTCCATGAGAAAAATAAGGGCACTTTACGTGATACAACACAAATACTGAGGCTGGACTCTCAAAACTATCTTACGACAAAAAGTTCGTAAATATAACTTACGGCGTAAGTTATACTCGGTGATATCATGGAGCGGCCAGGTTCTTTAAATCGACCGCAAAATTCGGTTTGTTAACTTATCGCGTTCCGATTTTGTACAGCGTTGGCCACAGGTGGTGCATTCTTCCTATAAAATTCGCAAAGAGCGAGCTTACTTGAGGAAAAAGTAAAAGAAGGAAAAGGCTTAACTCCTATGGAAACGCAGCGAAGCCACCGGTCTTCAAACCATTGTGCGCCTTATGATTTGAAGATCGGTGGCTTCGCTGCGTTTCCATAGAAGCTAAGCCTTTTCTTTTTTACAAGAGAAGACCTCTAATGATAACAGATATCACAATTGTGTTTCAATGCGACGCGCCGGAGAGCCTGGGCAGCCAAAAGATCCGTTGATGACGTCATGTACAGCGACTGTCTTTCGCGTTTTCTCGCGTTTAACGATACTTGCGCAGCAAATGGTTTGGGTATTCGGGTTCACGCGGTAAAGATACATCAGAATTCACTTCTAACTCATTTCTTTCAAGAACCTCCGTAGCTTCCCTTTAATGAGAATCGTCGCCGCTAGTGCCAGACGCGTCTGTCTTTGCGTCGCCGCGTGCTACCATCTTGTGCGCAGTGAGCTTCTGTTACACGTTCTGACAGCCGATGCTAACACAAGCCAGGCGGCGCTGCCTGGATCAACACTTGATGACGTTAGGGAGTGCATGCCTTCTTCTAGGCTGTTTTGATTCAAACCCCAAGAACCTAAGTCAAAACGAGACGGACGCTCAACGCCTTAGGTCACTTGGCCACGCTCTCCAGCCAGGTTCAAAAGGGTTTTATGAATTTCTTTAACAGACTTTAGTTTCTGACCGGCTCATTTTTTTATTTAAACTTTATTCACTACAATTTACCCTGCAATTACTTTGTTCGGGTTTGCACCGCTGCGCTAGGCGGTGGCGCAAGTCGCAGCCCGACTAGAGAGAGTTAGGTCGAATCCATTCACCCAACCACCAGGGCGTATCGTGTTTAACTGACCGCTTGGTGTCGTCTTTATGTGGAAAAATATAAGTGCAAATAATAGATCGTTTTATTGCCCCTAAAAAAAAAGGATGGCACCATATTTTTCTGTTTTTCGCAGCTAAAGTCGGGCGACTTTAAGCCTAGCCACGTGATCGAGCTTCTCACCGACTTTTTCCTCCTGGAGCGCTGCGACGACCGAATTTCGGAGCTATCCTACGGGCTCCGCAAGTGCGCCTCTCTCTGCGTGGCCATGCTCAGCAGTCCCAAGGTCAGACTCCTCTGAATGTGCTCGTCGACCGCTGATCCTGAGCAGGCCTATTAAGGCTCCGTCAGACATTAACGCCGTTTCAGTTCGCGACATCTGAAAAGATTCCGAATTCGAATACTTGGAACAACCGTGCTCGAGTGTGGAACGCGAAAACGATTGCTGAATCAATTTGTCACATCGATCGTACTACGAATTCGGCTGGGTATGGTTTAAACTAAAAACACTGTGTTATTGCAAAAATAGTCCAAAAGCCGGGAGATGTCATGATTAAAATAAGAACACCGACTTCACATAACAAGAAAAACAACTTCATTAAACGTTTCGCCTCCCATGCGGGAGGCATCATCAGTACATACACAGGAATGAGAGAGCTTCGGTCAACGCAGTCCTATTTATCGGGAAGGTCCATATAAGCTTCCGGGAGGGGGCCACGGTTCTTGTTGCACGCCGTCTTATCTCCGCGGATGAACCATGACTCAAGTAGTTTGCGTGGGCCCCACCTATCCTCCTTCGCCAAGGTCGTCGCGGCTGTGAAGTCAAAGTTGTGTCCTGTGGTCCACGCGTGGTCGACCAGCTCCGTCTTGAGACGGGTGGCGTTCGTGGAATACTTGACGTCACGTTGGTGTTCTTTCATCCTGGTTATCTTCTTGCGTCCGGTCTCCCAATGTACGAAGAGCCGCAGTCCTGGCAGGGATCTTGTACACAATGCCTTTCTCCGTATCCGCAGGGGTGGGGTCCTTTGGCTTAGACACAATGCTTGCTATAGTTCGGTACGGTTTATACACAGTTCGAATACCTACAGGTTTTAGGGCGCGGCTTAGCGACTCAGACACTCCCCTGACGTAGGGAATGCACAAGACATTACGTTCTTTGTCGGCTGGATTGGAGTGCGTTTTCGTTTCGTCTGGTTGATTACCTCATCTACAAAGCGCCCGGGGTAGTTCCGTTTTTGCAGAGACTCTTGTACACGTGCGAGCTCATTAGCGCAATAGGTCGCGTTAGAGGGTACAGTGTTTGACCTGTGAACAAAAGTTCGTACAACAGACTTCTTGCGCTGTACAGGGTGGTGCGAAAGAAAATCTAGAAAATTACCACTGTCACATGGTTTACGATACTGTCACGAACGGAGGTGACACGAAGACGAGCAGTGAACTCAAAAATAACGGTTTAATAGGCGAACTTGTGCCAACCAAAATAATAAAGAACGAAAGAGCGTCGAGGCAGCAGAAAAGCAGGCGGCGATTCGGCGGCGAAACAGAGCGCGCGGGACTCTGACTCGACAAGGTCGCGGGTAGCTGCTTATCTACCGTGCGTCGTTATCTCGAAAGTTCTGCGAAGAAAGTTCCAGCGTCGCGCGCTCGGGGCGAGGATGAGCTGGCACTTTCGAGAACAACAAAGCAAAGGGAAAGCTACAACTAGTGCGAGAATGAATGGGAATCTTCCAGAAGACCGTGACCGAGCGTTGCTTTCTCGGATCTGCGGGCGGCATTATCCCCCCGTTTTAAAAGTGCATCGTCCCGATGCAACGTGAAAGGAAAACAGAAATGGCTAAAAAATTTACGGTGAAACGAAATAAACATGCAGTATCGTAATCCTATCGTGCGTAGAACGGCTTGAGTCGAACGACGTGGACGACTTCGGGTCGTGGCTGGCGGCGTCCTGATGGTCGGGTTCCGTCGGGGAGCACCTCGTAGTTCAAGTCCCCGAGGCGGCGGATGACCTTGTAGGGTCCAGAGTAGCGTTTTAGCAGTTTCTCGCTGAGTCACGCGGCGGCGAATGGGCGTCCACACTCACACCCTGTCTCCGGGCTGGAACTCCACGTCGCGGCGACGAAGGTTGTACCGGCCAGCGTCCACCCGTTGCTGGTCCTTTATTCGAAGACGGGCTAGCTGGCGTACCTCTTCTGCTCGTTGGGTGACCAGCTGGGCGTCGTCGGTGCTGTCGTCCGTCGGGTCGTGGGGCAGCAGGGCGTCGTTCGTCATTGGCAATACCACCTCCCGGTATTGCCGCACTCAGTTTTCCCGGCGAGGCAGGAGGGACAGGCTTTCTTGGCGGGACCTACGATGAGGCGATGCAGGGCGTTGTGGTGACGGCAACAGGGAAACCGCGGCGGGGAGACGGTCCCGGGGATGGCGACCGGCGGAGTGTATTCGTCGATGTCCTGGGGTCGCTCGCCGTAGCGTGGGCGCGGGTCGTCGGGGTGGAAACCGCGTAGCCCCAGCCGTCGGTACGGGCAACGGCGGTAGACATGGTCAGCTTCCCCGCAATGGTAACAAAGCGGGCGTCGGTCGGCCGTTCGCCACACGTCGGTTTTTCTCATCGAAGGTCGCTCTGGTCGGACGTGCTGCCGTTCTTCGCGTCGTTGGGAGTACTGGCGCCGGTAGGTCACGTCGTGGTGCAGGAGGTTGACTGGCAGCAGGTGGCGGTCGTCGGGCCAGTGGCGGCGTAGCTCACCGTCGATTGCTCGAGCGGAGCAGGGTTGACAAAAGCCCGTGGTTCGATGGCTCTCTCAAGCTCTTCCTCACAACTTCGGCGATGGACAGCGAAGCCGGGGGTCGGGCAGCAGGCAGCAGTTTCTTGAGTTCTTCGCGAACGACTTGACCGGATCATCTCACGAAGCTCGTCGGTGCTGGTGCTGAACTCGGAGCTCTGCCGCTGCCTGAGTCGGAAACGTCGTTGAGCCGATGGTGGTGGCGCGCTCGGGCCATTAACGCCCGCTCAATGTTTGTTGCTTCGGCAACAAATTCTTCGACGGTCGTCGGGGGTTGCGGAATAAGTCCGCCGAAGATTTCGCTTTACGCCTCTCATAAGGAAGCGTAACTTCTTCTCGTCGGTGGCATTGCGGGTCGGCGCGGCTGCTTAGGCGGAGGATGTCTTCAACGAAACTGGTGACCGTTTCGTTGGGGCCTTGAGTCCTCGCCTGGAGAAGGCTCCTCGGCCCGCTGCCTGCGATGCTGATTCATGAACGCCCGCTTCAGCTCGGTGACGCAGGCGTCCCACGATGTGAGCGCAGCCTCGTGGTTCTCGAACCAGTGCCTCCTGCAGTACCCTCCAACGAAAAGTAGAGGTTCTGCAGGTACTGCTCGGCGGTCCATCCATTATGGCGTGCCACGCGCTCGTAGTGTTGGATCCAGTCCTCGACGTCCTCGTGGATTTCCTGTGAAAAGGCGTCGGAGTCCGAGGGGCGACGGGCAGGTAAACGACGGGTGGAGCGGTCATCGTCGTGGCCTTCTTCTACCCCGCACCTCCACCAAAAATGTCACGAACGGAGGTGACACGAAGACGAGCAGTGAACTCAAAAATAACGGTTTAATAGGCGAACTTGTGCCAACCAAAATAATAAACAACGAAAGAGCGTCGAGGCAGCAGAAAAGCAGGCGGCGATTCGGCGGCGACAACAGAGCGCGCGGGACTCTGACTCGACAAGGTCGCGGGTAGCTGCTTATCTACCGTGCGTCGTTATCTCGAAAGTTCTGCGAAGAAAGTTCCAGCGTCGCGCGCTCGGGGCGAGGATGAGCTGGCACTTTCGAGAACAACAAAGCAAAGGGAAAGCTACAACTAGTGCGAGAATGAATGGGAATCTTCCAGAAGACCGTGACCGAGCGTTGCTTTCTCGGATCTGCGGGCGGCAATACACCTTGGTTTCCATCCTGTTGTTCGGCTCGCCAGTTCTGATCACACACATCTAAGAAGGGACGTCATGCTAGGCTTTGTTCAGGCTCGTAGGTAAACTTAATCGCGGGGTGGACGCTGTTTAAGCATTGGTGAAAATCATCAACAAAATTTTGCTCCAGGATAAACGAAAGTGTCATCAACATACCTACGATAAAACTTGGCAGGAAATACAATCTCACCGAACACTTCTTCTTCGATATACTCCAAGGGAGTAGTATCGAAGCGACATACAAGAACCGTGGCCCCTCCCGGAAGCTTATATGGACCTTCCTGATAAATAGGACTGCGTTGACCGAAGCTCTTCATTCCTGTGTATGTAATGATGATGCCTCCCGCATGGGAGGCGAAACGTTTAATGAAGTTGTTTTTCTTGTTATGTGAAGTCGGTGTTCTTATTTTAATCACACTGTGTTATACACAAAACAGATATTTTATTTTACAAAATAAAAAGTGTGCACTTAAATGAGCTCTGCAACGATTTTAACGTTGAAAGAATTGGCATCTTCACTTTTGACATTGTTTATCTTGTCACAAAAGACAGACAACACGCCTCCTTCCTTAGAGATGCTGCGATTCCGCCGCGTAATCGCGAGGCAAAATTGGTACTCCCTAACCTGCGGCCGCGAGCGGCGGCCATGTGAACCACGCGGCGTGACGTCAGAGGAGAACTTGTAAAAGGATAGCAAGTTCTGCAAATACCTGCTCGAGAGAGAGAGAGAGAACAACTTTATTTGGAACCAGCAGTTGGCGGTAGCCCCTCCACACGCAGGTGGTGGTGACTACGTGCGCCACGCGGTACGACCCCCTCGGCCATTCCCCTCCCACCAGCCCTCGGCCCCGGGCGCGCCCTTTTCTATCCGGGGCCGAGAGGGGGAGCCCATCGGACCTCCGCGAGCTCCTCTCACCTCCCCCATCATCCCTTGCCCGCTGCTCTATCTAGAGCGGCTGTGATCAGCCGGACGGCCCTACGCTGAACCTCTAATTCACTGCTCCGCGCCGCGTCTTCGAACTGCGGGGGAAGCGTCGTCTTCTCGCTTGCCTCTCTTGGGTTGAGTTCACAGTCCCACAACAGGTGGACCTGCTCGGATAAAAATGTTATTTTCTCTATAAACTTGTCGTTCCAACACAAATATTAATAGTGAAAAACCTGATATCACCGACAAAACTGTTATTATAAGGAGTTTTAGTGGCGCCACGTATCCGAGGTGAACAAAACCGTCAGCTCTATCTGCAACCTCGAACAGCCGCCTAGAAGCCGGAGGGGGCGGGGGCAGAGCCGGACGGAGATGGCCGGAACCGGACGAGACTTTCCTCCTTTCGCCATGTTGATTTCGCTGCGCTAGCACGTAGTGACGTGGTCGCGAGCGGGTGAGTTCTCGCTTTTCACTGATGGCCCTAGAGAGAGAGTTTCACCGCAACCCCGCGCGTCCCCCATTCCCGTCACAGCGCACGCGACTCGGAAGATGGTGAAGGAGTTGAGAGGTGCCGAAAAGCTGGATCTTTGTTCATTTTTTAAATAAAAACTAGGACACGGAGGCAAACCCGGTCTTTTTGTTCTTTGCTTCAAAAAATGAAAGCCGTTTACAACTCCCTGTAACGCCGAATTAGAGCGCAGCTCTTGAGGAGGAGGGGGAGGCACGTGGGGGGGGGGGGGGTGTCACGTGACCTCGGAGGACGGGGGGGTTTTTCCCGCCAAATTTAGCGGGAAAATTTTCCGCTAGAATTAGCGGGGCAAATGATCCTCGCCGGATTTAGGCGGGGGAAAATTTCTCCGCTAGATTTAGCGGGGAAAAATTTTCCGCTAGATTTAGCGGGAAAAATTGTCCCGCTAGATTTAGCGGGAGAAAATTTCCGCTAGATTTAGCGGGGAAAAATTTTCCGCTAGGATTTAGTGGAGGGAAAATTTTCCGCTAGATTTAGCGGGGAAAATTTTCCGCTAGATTTAGCGGGGAAAATTTCCCGCTAGATTTAGCGGGGAAAAATTTTCCGCTAGATTTAGCGTGGGAAAATTCTTCCGCTAAATTTAGCGGGAAAATTTACCCATCATGCACCGCGCGGTTACGCCGACGCCGACGGCGACGCCGACGGCGACGCCGACGGCGACGCGACGGCGACGGCGACGGCGACGCCGCTCAAGCCGGAAGCGCCTAAGAGCTGCGCTCTAAAAAATGAAAGCCGTTTACAACTCCCTGTAACGCCGAATTAGAGCGCAGCTCTTGAGGAGGAGTAGGGAAGGGTACTGAGGGGAGGGTATACCCTTCCTCCCTCCTCCTCACCTCCTCATCCTGCCTGCTACTCCTTCCTCCGAGTGGCGTCGGCGTCGACGTCGGCGTAACGTGAGGTCACGTGACCCTCGTGACGTCGCGTGACCCTCGTGATCTCACAGGGGTCACGTGACCTCACGGGGGTCACGTGACCTCAGGGCGGTCACGTGACCCACCTCAGGACCCCCCTCAGGGGGGCCACGTGACCCCCGTGACGTTTCGGCATGGTGACGTTTCGGCACCGTGCCGAAACGTCCTCGCGGACGTTTCGGCATGGTGACGCGGATGGTACCGAAACGTCAAGGGGGTCACGTGACCTCAGGGGGTCACGTGACCCGCGAGGACGTTTCGGCATGGTGCCGAAACGTCACCATGCCGAAACGTCACCGCGGTTACGCCGGCGACGCGACGGCGACGGCGACGGCGACGCCGCTCAAGCCGGAAACGGGCGCCTAAGAGCTGCGCTCTAAAAGGCCGAGACTCCAACTCCCAAACTATTTAAGCAAAGCACTGAACTTGTTGCACACGCTCCTTTAAGACGCATTAGAACCAATGCCGCCTGCACGCCGAACAGAAATGCAGCGTGTGAAGAGGCAGGGGCATACACTGACATGCAGCTACGGCAAGGACCCAGAATATGTGGTCGATCTATAGCATCAATTATGGTGCTGCAAAGGTGTTTCTGGCAACATGGGAGAAGCATCTTAGAACAGGTTGACTTCCATGAAGGAATGGGTCCCTGCCGGTCTGTAATTACGTGCATGTACATGTACACAAATGATTTTATTGTTTTTCTTTCTTCCTTTCGTGTTCTGTATCGATTTGCAATGGGACACCAAGTGACTGAGAAACAAAGCAGAAGGCAGAGAGACTGCCGAATGCTCAAATACTTTTCAAAACAGCATCGTTTCTGCTTATGTTAAGCCAGGTTCAAATCTTTCTCGTTGGAATGATTTTAGAGCGCAGCTCTCAGGCGCCCGTTTCCGGCTTGAGCGGCGTCGGCGTCGCCGTCGTCGTCGGCGTAACCGCGCGGTGCATGATGGGTAAATTTCCCCGCTAGATTTAGCGGAAAAATTTCCCCGCTAAATCTTGCGGAAAATTTTCCCCGCTAAATCCAGCGGAAAATTTTCCACGCTAAATCTAGCGGAAAATTTTCCCTCGTTTTTCCTCGCTATATCTAGCGGAAAATTTTTCCCGCTAATTCTAGCGGAAAATTTTCTCCTGTTAAATCTAGCGGAAAATTTTCCCTCTAAATCTAGCGGAAAATTTTCCCCGCTAAATCTAGCGGAAAAATTTTCCCGCTAAATCTAGCCTGAAATTTTCCCTGCTAAATCTGGCGGGAAATTTTCCCCGCTAAATCTAGAGGAAAATTTTCCCCGCTAAATCTAGCGGAAAATTTTCCCTCGCTATATCTAGCGGAAATTTTTCTCCGCTAAATTTAGCGGAAAATTTTCCCCGCTAAATTTAGCGGGGAAAATCCCCCCCCTCCTCGAGGTCACGTGACCCCCCCCTCCCCGTGCCTTCCCTCCTCCTCGCAAGAACTGCGCTCTAATTCGGCGTTACAGGGAGTTGTAAACGGCTTTCTACTTTTTTTTATATTTTACTTCGAAACCACATGCACACGGAATTAAAGACTCAAATAAGAAAAAAAGAACAGTAAACAAAAATATATTTAGAACAAATTTTTCCTGCAAAGTTTTGATGAAAGCTATTATAGTAGTAAACCTAAAGTTACAACGCACAAATAAAGAAAAAAAAACAGAAACACACAAAGAGGCAATCGCAAGCACTGACTTACAACTCCTTTGTATTCTTCTACTTCCTCTTCACGAAACTAGCTTAAATACCAGATCGGTTATAAATAACAACAAGGAACAAATCCAAAAATCTTCTCACAAGCCATTGCGATCATCGCGCCAAATATTCTCATTCTTTTTGCTAAATCGTCTCGTCTCGTGCCCTGTAACCTCAAGATGAATCACCAACTCGTCCAAGCTTGCGTCTTAAACAACATTATTGTAAAACTGACATGATATAAATAACACGCACAAACTTTTAGAACGTACTTGCTTAGACACCTGCCGGTTAAGTGACCTTATACCTCTGTCAGACGGGTACCTAAAATTCAGATGGAACCGCTTCAGCCGTGGAGGTATTTTAATGTACGCTAGAGTTTCAGTTGGCGCTAGTGTGCCGTTGCAAATTGAAGCAGACAGCAACCATTCAAAAATTGACTTGTGGCAATGCATTTTTACGGAGAAAAGCGGGAGCGTTTTTTCTCTGCATGCTTGATTATAAGAGCAAATATTGCGAATAATTATAACGTAGTAAATAGCTCGGAAACATTTGTCAATATCACGGGAATAAAAATATTGGTCAGTTACAGTTTTTTTAATTCATTGCATTAAACGCAGGGTTAAAACAGCTTCATACATGCATGTGTGCACTGTCGGGCACTGTTAGTGCCACCACGATGTCGGCGCTTTTCTGCATGGGGGATTAAGGTGCCAAACGAACGAGGGACATCTGGAAAGCCAAGAGAGACGGCAAGAACTACGCAATAATACTAGATCAGTAACTCGCTGCGCATGTGGACGATGTAAAATAAAGTGAAGGCCAAGTAATATAGTTCAATTCGCCCTAAATAGACATAGCTTTCTTCGCTCTGCTTGTGCATATGTGCGAATATGCTTGTTCAGCGTTCAAAACGTCACACGCTCGATATCTGAAAATGGGGAGAAGCCAAAAACATGTGCCCGATAAAAGGTCCCCGGAAGAAAAAATGAATGAACAGAAACTCCTTTCATCACCCAAGTAGTTTACTATTTAGGCATTGAATGCTTTTTTTAACTGGTAGCAAAGACGCACGACGACGTCATTTTCAGAAAGTGGCAGGACTGGCATTTTATCGGTAAATTTATAAGCGTCACCAGAATGCTGGAAAACCTTAAACACACTCTACATTCCTTTTGATAGTTATTTCGCTTAGAATCGTCGCTTCTTTTTACACACCTGCGGTAAAACAGAGGTTCGGGACTTAAATATAGCGAAGTTTCGCATCATTAATTTATATTGTAACAAAAGCGAATACAGTTCTACAATGATAATAACGTCACATACTATTTGGCACTGACCCTAATGACAAAATTGATTTATGTTATTTTTCGGTGAAGAGACGAAATGCAGGAGCGTATTTTCACAGGAATGCACAGAAGCACTGCAAGAGTAGATTGGTTGCTGTCGCTTCTGTTAGCATCACGGAAGTTGTATCATAACTAGCGCCAGCTGAACCTGTAGCGAACATTATAATGACTCTATAGAATTCTTGCGCCTGACGTCACTTCCGGTTATCCTCAAAATGGAAACGAACATTTTTCATCTGAGATCAGTGTCTTTCCGCCATGTTGGAGGCATTCGGCGTCTTATTGTGGCAGTAGTAGTGCCGTAGAGCCCTGGCGATTGCCTCGTTCGCGTTTGAAAATAAAACAAACTGGGGGTGAGCAGCCGATAGAACAAAGGTCCGAGTAAGCGTGACTTATGTTTAAGATTATCGGACGGCACTCGAATGCGCGCATAAAGTCCCGCAGCTCGGCACTTAAACGCAATGCAAAAAGGTCGGCGGCAAAAAAAAAAATCGTTTGCTAATTATTTGCGCCGTCTGACAAGAAAAAATTAGTGCGGCTACCTAGACGTGCAATAATCGAGGGATATTGTGCAAAACTTGTGAGTACTGTAGCCGGTCTTTCAACTTGTTAACCGGCTACACAAATGAAGACTGTTCTTGCCGAACATGTAATTTTGTTTGCTTTAATTGTCCTAGTGAATCGCAAAGAGGTTCCTCACCTCACATTATAAGAGTCGGGGTACCTTACGAGGCTATGTCACTCTTTCAGCTGGGCAACAGTATAGAAGAGCGCCCCGTTAACCCTCTGTAAACTCTGTAAAGAAGAGCCGATCGGGTGACGGTTCTTGCAGATACTCATCATGGACGAGCCCATGGCAGGCGCTGACGTCATGCTGCGGCGTCGCATCATGAGGATGATCAAAACCATCAAGACCTACTGCACAGTTATCTTCACCAGTCACCGGGCCGAAGAGGTTGACTTGGTGGTCGACAGGGTAGGTGCCAAGATGACATTTTTATTGAACTCGGGTATTTCGCAATATTGCCTATTTGGAACGTTCGAAAACATCCCCTTGAAAATCTGAAATACTAAATGTATAGGCGCGTTGTGCGCCTGAATCGATGTTTATCACCAGGAATATTCGATACATCGAACCGCGCGTCGCGCCCCTCGTAGAAAGGCTTTCCCAGAACAGCGCCGTCTCTGCGCGGTTTGAACGCCCTGAGGATAAACGACTCCCAGCCAAGGGCAGCGAAAGACAGAAGGACACAAAGAGGCAGCTAAACAAACAAGAATACATCTCGACTCCTTAGCCTCCCTCTCCCCCTCCCCCCCCCCCCCCCTCCTCCACGGAAAAAAAAATTTGGTTAGCTGAGGGTGTCGACAGCGGTTGCGAAATCATGCTATGAACGCCACGTCTTTTTTAATTTCTTTTCTTATCTCTTCAACTGTATGATTTTAAAGCAGTAGCTTTAAGGCGCTGGTGTTGCAGACAAGCCGGCGTCGGCGTTGTGACGGGAAAATCCTGATTGGTCGATAAGGTCATGACGTCACAGCCATATGACCTCGCACGGAAAATTAAGAAAAAACTGTCACGTGAGACGTCACGTCACGCGGGGAATGAAAGTGATTAAAACATGAAACGTAATTCGAATTAGAGGGAGAGGCATGTCTCAAATGATTTCACTTAATGAAATAACAAAAACACAGTGGGGGCGCATGCGAGCTGGTGTAAGTTTACAATTATGCTAAAACACCTGAGACTGGTGTAATAACAAACAAACAAAAAACCTCGAAACAACCAAAAGTAGAAGAGACAGGAAAAGAGTCAGCCAGACGACGTCTAAGCCTCAGCTAATAGGTTTATTCAGTAAAACCTCTTGCATACACCCTTGAAACCGAGATCGTCACCAACCAACACAACAAACAAAACAAAATTATTTTCGCTTTCGCATCTTTTCTACAAAGTTTGCAGTCACCTATGTACACACTTATGACTAACCATGACCTTGCGCGGTCACTCTACGTTCGAACAAAGCTCACACTTCTTAGAACCCCCCTCCTTGCCCCAGCCCTGAAGGACCTTGCTCGCCAAACCTAGAGTGCCTTCATGTGTGCACATGAAGGCTCCCTAGCCAAACCACCGAGCTGATAAGAAAACCTCATAGAAAAAGAAGACACGTCACCCTTCACGCTATTTGCCGTCTTCCCACTAAACTCCAAAATTCTTGCAATGCTGCCCTAGACAAAAAAAAAAGAAAAAAGAAGAAAATCACGCAGACACAAACAAGGCAAGAGGCAAAAGATTTTATAAATGCAGGACGCCT
The DNA here is from genome assembly GCA_037355805.1 of Ixodes ricinus. Classification (NCBI taxonomy): domain Eukaryota; kingdom Metazoa; phylum Arthropoda; class Arachnida; order Ixodida; family Ixodidae; genus Ixodes; species Ixodes ricinus. The sequence goes on from JAZHYW010016600.1 coordinate 168,432, forward strand.
TGGCACTCTCAGCAAGGTACATGGATGCCTGGCTTAAAAGTGTACTACAACGAAATTTCGACGCTTATTTTTTGGTTTATACGTTTTCAAAGGAGCAGTATTACATCCGACACACCAATATCATGTTAAAAAAAGACACAAAAGGAATTTTAAAACGAATAAAAGTATTAGCAAAGAGCACCAGGTGGATGTCGCTAAAGTCTCGTTTGTAATGCCCGTTTAGGAACCTTGACAGGTAGTGACTGTAACTGTCTTGCCTAGAACTATACGTGCTTTGAACCTGACGTCATACGACAGCTCTACGGCCAGCATGAGAAAAAAGGGGAGCGAGGAACTCCCCTCTCAACGGGACTCCCTTTTCCGTGCCCCAGGCGTAGCTATTCTCTCTCTACTAGATTATAGAAGGTTAACGCCGTCATTCAAAATTCACACAAAAGCAGCTTTGCGGTTAGTTGCGATGGCCCGATCTGTAGGTTTCTTCGACCGCTTCGGTGGCAGGAACGGCTAGGGCATCCTGACGACGTCAGCCTCGCCGCAGCTTTGCTCATCCCGAGACAGACTACGTCACGATTGCGCCGGATGTGACGTGCTCTCCGCTCTCTGCTCTCCGGGCACTTGCCAGAGTGGGCCGTTTATAACGAAAAATACAGCCATCAGGCTCAAACTTCAAACATGCGATAGTCATTTACGGATATTGTGGATCATATTCAGCCTATTTATGACTCTGTTTTTATTGTATCAGGCGCGTTGCCCAGATCAGTCTGAACGCAACCTACGCTACCGAGTGAACCAGACATCGTGCGTTTATCGAAGTTCATCAACTCCTAAGTACTTCCATCGCTTGCCCGAAGAACGTCAAGCCTCTGGAAGCTCGCTTACGCCAACACAGTGTCGCAGGCTTGAAACGTAGCGAATAAATCGGTGCAAACCATCCTTAGTGTAATGCTTGCCTGATGAGACCCGAGCGTTGGCATTGAGCTACACACGTGGTACAAACCGACCTGTTATAGACAGCGAATATTTGCACGGCGACCCCTATAGGTCGCTGGAGTCGCGAATATCTTGGTGACAGATAAAAATGCTGTAGATGCTCTGCCTCCTGCGCGAGTTTTTCGCCTTTGATAACACTTCGTCGCACGTCGCAGTCATAGCCCGACCAAAGGCACGGAGCGCGTGTTGGAGGCGGAGATTGTACTTAATGCTTTTGTCCGTCACCACCTATAGGTGGTGACAGACTGACCCTTTGAGGCACCGCGCACACCGGCGAGCTTATGGTGGTGATTCTGGTACCTCGTTGGGGGCCTCTCGGAATTAAAGAGAACGAAGAACTCAAGGCACCCCTTCCAATCCACCCCCCCCCCCCCGAAAAAAAAAGAACAAAACCTATCTAAGCGTTTCATTAAAGCACAATTCTCCCTATTGAAAATAACACTTCAACCCCTGATGTGTTATGGTACCTTTTCAGCCCTTTAAACCTCTTCCAACCCACCAAACTCCTCAGCTCTTCCAACTTCTCAAACCCCTTCAGCCCTTCAAACCCCTTCAGATAATTGAGCCTCCCCTTCAGATAATTAAGCCTTTTAAATCTCCTCAGCCTTTCAACCCTTTAGACGCCCAAATGGTGATGGAATAAAAATGCAGTCTAAAAGGTTAGGTTTATATCAGACAGTGAGTTTTGCATGCATGTTGGGATAATAAC